>CM076582.1:1254402102-1254535164 GCA_034641835.2 Pinus albicaulis
CAGAGCATTAGTTAATATTCAATTATTATCAGTGTTTTTACAATGATAGCAGTAAACAAAAGGAACACAAATGCACACAGTTTTTAAGGTGCAAACCCCCTCTGAGAAAAAACTACCTGAATGATTTTCTAATAATTCTTTAACCTTCAACTTCTATTGAGAAGAAATATCCAAATTTCTAGAATCTAGAAAAGAATTCTTCTCTATCTCCCACTGGATGGATGCTCCAACGCCCGATATTCTTCAGTAGTCAACTGAACGGATGCCCCAACACCGAATGAGCTACAACTCACCCTAGCACCACCCTACCACCCTGTTTCACAGGTTTGAACCTATTAGTGACTTCATGCACCAGCCTAGCACCACCCTACCACCCTATAGAAGAATAAAAGAAGAATGGACTCTCGTACCATGGAAAATGGTCCACTTTACAATGATATAGAATGATGTAGAAGAAGAAGACACACTACACCATAACCCCAACTATGATGCAACCACCTAATAACGATCCTAGACCTCCCAACATTTCCTCTTCAACTCTTGGAAGATAGACACTTGTACAAATTTTACAATGATGCTTTTACAATGATACCTTTACAATGACTGTATGCAGTGTTTCCCACTTGAAGACTTCATTTGGTGAACTTCTTGTTGATGTTCTGCACCTTGATTGTTGATCTTGTCATGCTACCCTTTCTCACTCTTCAGAACATTAGATCATGCATTAAGTCTTATCTTGATGAATATATAATACCTGCAAAAATTATTCAAGGAAATACCCATGACATGATAATAGCAAAACATAACTCATCCTACAGAGCATATGTCAGTGCTAAACAAAAAAAACAAATTACAATACAAAGAACCTAATGAGATTAAGAGATGAACAAGCATATACAGAAGATACCTACCTAGATCTTACCTCTACTGCATCATTTTGCTGCACCTTGCTTTATTTTTCTGCCCTATAAAGTCTATTCCTTTGCAGCCCTTGACAGCACATGATCTACCTTTTTCTTGCTTTCAAGGAACTCGACCGTGAATCTGATGTATATTTGCAATTTCAGATCCCCAATATGTGATATTCAGTTCTATAGTAGCCCTTTGAGTCTTCTTTCCAATTCCACAGTTATGACCCGATTTGGATTCTTCAAGGAAACATTATGCCCAATCTATCACAGTGACCTAATTATGGACTAGTTCAGTAGAGCGAACTTGTACGGCATGCCACATGGCGTTTTTTCCTCTTTCGACTCTGGAATTGATACACATAAAACTAAATTCCATGTATTATTTGACACTTTTTACAAAATTCCAATCCTCTTCTCACAGAGAGAGTTATGAATATTTTCCCAAAGTCACCTCTTTGAGATGAAATTCCAAAGCCTGCAAAAACCCTAAATTCCACAGATCATATCTCCAAAAATATAGCAAACCAAGACTTGAAATTTAGGCACGAGCTTCATGAGGGTTTTTTCCAAGTGTGCTTTTTGTTTCAGCATCTGAAGCTTCACAGAAAAATATTTATAGCGAAAATTCCATGAACGACATGTTTATAGTAGAGAAATCCTTACATGAGGAGGATATGAGGGTCACAATTTATATAAATCCTTAGGTTGAGAGGGAATTCAACAAGTGAACGTTGGAGGGATTTTGGGAGCTCAAAAAATTATTAATTATTGACTATTCAATGACCACAACCAATGATTAGTGTCATGCCACAACCCCATGGGTTTTTAGCCCACTAACTGGGTTACTAACTTCAAACACGAATATCTCTCAAACTGTGAAGAATTAAATGGCATTCCATATATCAACGGAAAAATATAAACAAGTAGAAACCATGGAAAATATCCTTGATTCGGAATATAGTAATTTGGTAGGTCAAAATTACCATGCAATATTGGGGTATCCCCTGGTGCTACTTGGGTTGACATCAGTGACAATCACTAATAAAAAATATCCCCCCTTGGCATTGATGGAAACACAAGTACTCCCCCTCCAATCATGACACCTCTTCCTACAACATTCTCTTCACCTTTGACATCAATGGAAAAGGGTAACTCCCCCTGACACACAACCATCCTGCGGACCTGTAAACACTTCCACTCCCCCTTTATTTTCTGAATAAGAAAAATCTAATGAGAACTTGGGAGAATCCCAAGATTCTGGCGAAGATATTCAAATGATTCATGAGGTAGAGTTTTAGTGAATATATCAACGATTTTTTCTTTTGTACCAACATATTCAAGTTTGATATTCCTTTTAGCTACTTGTTCTCTAACAAAATGATATTTGATCAGAATGTGTTTTGTCTTTGAATGCATGATAGGATTCTTGGAGATGATGATGGCACTGGTGTTATCATAGAAGATGGGAATAGGCTCACTGACTTGTACTTAAAGATCTTGCAAAGTTTGTTTCATCCAAAGGACTTGAGTACAACAAGCTATCGCTAAAATGTATTATGCTTCTATTGTAGATAACGAGATTGAGGTTTTCTTTCTACCCAACCATGATATGAGACAACCACCTAGATAGAATGTTGCTCCACTAGTACTCTTACGATCATCAATGCTTCCTACCCAATCTGCATCTATAAAGGCTTGAATAATGAGATTGTTACCCTTGGGATACCACAAGCCATATTCTATTGTGCCCTTTAGATATCAAAGAATTATTTTGACGGCAATAATATGTGATTCTTTTGGTGCTGCCTCGAATCTTGCTACTTGTCCAACTGATTGCATAACATCTGGCCGGAAGGTTGTTACATATAGAAGACTACCAATCATAGATCTATACAATATCTGATCCACATCCTTAGCTGAGTCATGTATGCTCAATTTGCAGCCTGTTACCATCGGATTAGGGACGGGTTTGCAATCTTCCATTTTGAATTTCTTGAGCATTTCCTTGATGTACTTGGCTTGACATATAAATATTCCTTTCTCTTGCTGATATATTTGAAGCCTTAAGAAGTATTTCAACTCAACAAGTAAAGACATCTCGAACTCACTTTTCATCTTTGTAGAAAATTTATTTCTTAGTCAATCATCATTGCTACCAAAGATTATATCATCCACATATACCTCAACGATTGTTAAATTATCTTTATCTATTTGTACATAAATATTGCTATCAGTAGTACCTTTCTTGATCCCTTATTGACGTAGATATCCATCAAGATGAGCATACCATGCTTTGGGAACCTACTTGAGAACATATAGAGCCTTCTTTAACCTGTAAACATAGTCTTCTTTTTCAAATAGTAGAAAACCTTTAGGTTGTTCAATGTAAACTTCTTCTTCTAATTCACCATTCAGAAATGCTGACTTAACATCCATTTGGTAGACATTGGTTTTTCTTGAACATGCATAGGCGAGAAACACCCGGATGGCTTCCATTCTGGCAACTCGTGCAAATGTTTCATCAAAATCAATTCCTTCCACTTGTGCATAGCCTTTTCAAACCAATCTTGCTTTGTTTCCGGTAACCTATCCATATTCATTCAGTTTGCTCCTTAACACCCATTTAGTGCCAATGACATTTTTATATTTTGGTCGTGGAACTAATTTCCAAGTGTTATTCTTCTCGATTTGATCCAATTCTTCATTCATAGCCGCAACCCAATGTTCATTCTGGTTGGATTCCTCAAAACTAATAGGCTCAAAGGTTGCTAGAAACGCAATGTGAGCTTCTTGTGATGAACGAAGCTGTCGACCTTCATTTATGTCACCAATGATTTGAATTGATGTATGGTTCTTTTGAATCCATTCTTTTGTTCTCTTTAGAGGAGCTTCTTATCGTTGTTCCTATATATCTTGATGATCATTATTTACTTCTTCCTGGTTGACAGTTTCTTATTGTTCTAGAATTTTATCTATGTCTTTTTCAACCTCTTTCTCAAGTTTCAAAGATTCTAGATCCTCATCATTATTCGTTAGAACACCATCTTCGTCAAATGTAACAATTATGCTCTCCACTATCCATTTTTGTCTTAGATTTTAGCATTTATAGGCCTTTCTTTTGCGTGAGTAAATAAAAAATATACCTTCATCAACACGTGATTCAAACTTACTCAATTTTTAATCTTCTCTTTTAATATAACATTTGCTTCCGAAGATTCTGAAATATTTTACATTAACCGGTTTTCCTTTCCATAATTCATATAGGGTCTTGTTGCAATTATTTCTGAGAAGACTTCAGTTGATAATGAATATTTTCATATCAATTGCTTGAACCCAAAAAATTTCATCCAATTTTGAGTCCTTCAGCATTGTTCTACCCATTTCTTGTACGGTTTTATTCTTTCTTTCAGCAACTCCATTTTGCTGATGTTCGTGTTATTGAAAATTGTCTTTTTATTCCATTTTCGTCGCAATATTGCTGAAATAATTTGGAAGTGAATTCTCCGCCATTATCTGATCTTAGAAAATTTATTTTCAAATCAGTTTCATTTTTAACCAACTCCTTGTATATCTTAAAGCACTCAAATGCTTTAGATTTTTTCTTTAGGAAAATGACAGTTGTCATCCTGGTATAGTCATCTATCATTAACATGAAATATAATTCTCCATCTAAGTATTTTGTTCTAATAGGATCACATAGATCAATATGTATCAATTAAAATGGATGTGATGCAAAGTGTACTTTTGTTTTAAATTCTAATTTTGTCCTCTTGGTGTGTCGACAGGTGTCACATAGTGTGTTGGAAGGTTTTGAGATTTTTGGTATTTCTCATATTGCTTCCTTTTTTCTTATCCTGAAAATATTGTCAAAGTTTATGTGACCCATTCGTTTGTGTCATAACTAGATTTCATCTTCTTTAGCTAGTAGACATGCTTTAGTTACTTCATCTAGAACATATATGTCGTTTCGAGCTCGACTTGTTGTAGCCTGTAATATTCCTAAATTAGCATGCAACTAATGGGAATATTAATGTTGTTTTCAACACCTAGTTAGATGAATAAATGGGTAAGGAGGCCCATACATATCTTAAACAGGGATAAAATCCCTCTTGATGTGAAAAGGGATCATAATAATAGCTGGATCTAGCACCCTCATGTGTGAACAGGGGAAACTACATGTGGACAAGGTCAAGTTTGACCAAGTCAACAGCGCTGGTATGGATGGAGTAGCTCATCAATAGAGACAATGCAGTGATAGTGGGAGGAAGATTCCTTGAGGGGGGAAACCCTAATGAGTGGGACCCAAGGTAAGAAGGCTCACACTTTTTTATAAGGAGGGCAAGGAAGCCATAGTGAGGCATGTTATTGATTATTGATTTTATGGTCTGCATGACGATTTTGCATTCTTTAGCCGTTTAGTTGAGATTGTTGTTCTGTTTATAGCACCGGGTGTTCCCGAGTGGAAATCCCATCTCCTTTCTTGAGAGACCTCTTGGGGGAGCTTTGCACTTCATTTTCCACATTGATTCTTAAGGCCAAGCTTCAGTCTTCGGCTACAGTGCAGTTTCTGTAGAGGATTGTGTTGTGTTACAGGATGTTCAAGTGGAGGGTTGAGAAACCCACTTCCGGAGCTAGTTTTTTAGAGAAGGAAGAATTATTCTCTTTGGGAGATCAGTGAGGAAGATTCTGGAGCATATTTCACATCTTTGCACTATGGAAAAATATTTCCCATCATCTACAGCGTAGTATCCCTTTTTGACTGCATTATTTCAGTGAGCATTTGCAGTGGGGGTTTCAGTGCTTGATTTGGAGGGTGATATCTTCAGTGTTAGGATCAGCCTTTCACTTGAAGGATATATTGGAGGTTATATATCCATTATATGTATCATATTCATTCATCTCCATCCAATTATTAATTTGCAGCTGCTATTGAGCCCTAGGGATGCATTCCAACATTTTTGTATTTTTGTATATTTCAGGAAATCCTTCCCGAGTTGTCTTGAAAATGTGTTTGGGAGCTTATATCTTTACTCCCGGCATTGTATGAGCCATATAGTTTCAAATATATGTATTGACACTTTCCAGCAACAGTTCTACTTAATAAAACTACGTTTTCATAGTCTTGGGCATTATTTGTGTAGCAGTGATCTTCATATTTTATGTACATGTTCTCTTGAGGCTTGCTTTTCCTAACTTGAGTGATTATTTCCTCAAGGATCTGTATACATTTGTTGCTATGATATTAATATGATAGCTATATGATCTTCCTACATTTTATGTGTTGATTTATCACTTCTCTTTCCATTATTGTGTTCATATATTGCTGCTTCCCCATTTGGGAATACTACAGTGGTATCAGAGCATAATCTTGGCTCAGCCTGTGGATCTTAGCCATTATGCTATCAGGAAAATAAGAAGAAGAAGAGATTTACAGAAAAGACAAAAAGAAGACTCCATTATTTGGAGGAAGGAAGGAAGAGAGGCTCTCAAAGCTTCTTTTTCAAACTATGCAGGGCATTCATGGAGATATCAAGAAAATGAGAAGGGAGATGTGTGAGGAATCTCCAAAGGGGTTTGAATCTGAAGCAAGCCCTAGATTTTTGCATGATGAGTGTGAGCATGTAGCCACACATTATGATTCACAGCGCAGTCATATTCCCAGATCTACTATGAGGGAGATGGAAGAAGAATAAATGCCTAAGAAGGAGACTCTTGGGGATTACCTGCAAGAATATGAAGTTCAGACTAAGAGGTTCAAAGATCACATCAACTTCCAAGAGTTTTGCAAAATCAAGGAGGAAAGAATCCAGCAACATGATGTGGGTAGATTCTTTCTATATACTTTTGATGGTTCACCTAAATGTTCAGCTAGGGCTTGGGTGGAGGAGCTAGACACCTATTTGCATCAACACCAAGTTTCAGAGATTGAAGCCATCAAAGTTGCAGTGCTGCATTTTGGAGATAAGGCCTATGCTTGGTGGATATTTGAGTTTTTTTCATTAAGAAATGAAAATACTTCTTCTTATGCAAAGTTCACTAGGATAATGGTGGAATTTTTTGATGAGAAACATTCTGAAATTCCTTTGGTGGAGCTAAACAAACCCTTTGCATATGTTGGAGGAATCTGTAAACCCAACTCCACTTCAGAAAATTGTTGAAGAGGTTGGTATCTTGCATAATACCTTGCTAGAGGCAAGATCTGTATCTCATACTCCTAGAAAGAATGGCATGGAGATCTTCTTTTCAAAAGAGGATCCTCTTATTGAAAGGCTGCCCATCCATATTGAAGAAGGAGATAAGGCTAGGGGTAGCAGTGCTATCATATCTAAAGCATATCTAGCACCTCATGGAGAGGAAGGTGGATCCCTTGCTACCACAAGAGGGATTCTTGTAGGTTCACAAGGAATCCCAAAATATCTCATATGTGGAGATCATGGCACAACCCATGAACAGCATGTGCCATTATTGATAGATTGTGAAACCATGCAGATGGAAGGAGGAGGTAGGGAGGATGACCAGCATCATATGATGAGGAGCACACACCCCTATCTATTTCAAAAGGTTGATGCACAAAAGAGGTAGACTGATTTGCACAGTGAGGGCAAGGACAAGGCTATAAATTCATATATACAGTCTACTCTTGATATTGATGCCTCATTACATGAAGGCATTCCGTCGGGGAGACCACCAGATCAGGAGATGATGAGGGATGCTTCAAAGGTGGTTGCACCACTCATTGATTCCAGAGAGGTGAGGACCTTGGGAGAACTTGGTACAACACTGAGAGTCTTGGGTATACTTAAGGAGAGGAGAGGCATTCTCCCAAAATCATCATTACCCACTCCCATTTCATATTTTTCACTGTGGCAAGAGTAGCATGGGAAGGATAGAAACCTTTCAACTTGCATCTTTGGCATGAGAGATATCAAAGAGGAGGAAAACCATATGAAAGATGTTTTATGTGATAGATCATCAGCGCTATAACTATGGACGATAGATCCATATTGGAAATCCCAACTGTTGGTGGATTATTCCAAGGATATTTTTACTTGTAAGATATTGGATGACCAGCTACATGAGGAGGGATATTCAGTCAAAGATGAGGCCATCTACTATCATGATAGGATCTTCTTATCTAGAACTTCCAAGCTCAAGGAGAAGTTACTACAAGCATCTCATGAATATTTTCTCTTCAGCCACACTCATTCTATGAGAGCATACCACACCATCATGGAGGGGTACACTTGGGAAGGCTTTGAAGAGGAGATATATCAGCATTTGAGGAGATGCATGGATCATGTGGAGATGGAGGAGATACATAACTCTTTGGGAGAGTTATCACAACCACCTTTTTCCTCTTTCAGAATGAGAGGGGATTTATCTATGAGCCACTCCATTTGTAGGGGGAAAGCGTATGGTAAGGATACTATTTGGTTTAATAATGATTTATATAATGAATATGTGCATTCCTTAACCATATATGTGCAAGACATTTCTCAAAGAAGGGGCATTCTTCCTTCTAGAATTCATGGTCTACTTGAGGCCATAAGCAGCATTGATGATGGCCACTCCCTAGGAGGTCTTGGGTAGATGATATCTTATGTAAGGTATGCTCACTTTGCACCATACATCATACACTTTCTCCAAACTTGTGAAGAGATTATGTAATATCCCAAAATGGGGATGCAGCAATACTAAAACACAAATTGGAGTAGCAGTGATAAATTAACTCATAAAATTTGTGTAGAACACATAGCCATCATATGATTTTTGCAGCAGCAAAATTATGACCCATTAGATTATCCCAAAGTGGGGAAATGCAGCAATATGGACCATAAAAACGTTAATTTCAGAAAATTACGCTATAAATTTGAAAAATAGCACTTGGATTCCTTATCTTATGTATTATGAGACTCATATTCAGAAGGGGATCAAAAAAAAATCCTTTTTGATGTGTTAAACAGATCTCCCGGTGTCAATATGGCCTAAAAGCACTCAAATCCCATGACTTAGACTAAACAAAATTTTCTGAAGAAAACACAACGTAATTATATGAGGGTTTCTAATATAATATGAAAGGAAACCATATATTTCAATTTTTATTACTAAAATATTGAGAAAATAGAGATCTAGCTCCTTTTGCACCTTATGAAGATAACCTGACAAGAGATTATTGAGAGAATGAGTACAAAAAGAGTGGATCTACAGATCTGGATCTGAAATAACACATTATGGCTAAAGATATGCATACATACAGCTGAATAATACAATAAATCAATGAGGATCCTTCTGTTAGTGTCCCGTGATTTGGCTGATTGGCAAGCCAAATGACAGTGTAACATCAAACCAATCTTTGGAGCCCGAGGACCTAGCCTTCCTAGACTCAGAGAGGGCTCTCTCTATTTGTGTAAGGGATATATGTGTGTTTTCTTATTGTGTTCTTATTTTAGGCTAGTTATGAAGTAGGTTTTTTGGTTTTGGTTTTTAGGTTGTGAGGGATGAAACTAATCAAAGATATAAGATAGGTAAAAAGATGTCAGATCAACTGGGCTATGGGGTCGAAAAGGTCAAGAAAGCTATTAGATGGTGATACAAGGCTGTTGAAGGGCCGATTTGATTCGAGGTAGAAAGGATCTTTGGGAAAAATGGAGTAAAATGGACATCAAGTTTGTGAACAATAAAGGATTTCAAGCATAACTAGTTTAATAGGTGACATAAACATGGTAGGGCAAACCATTAATCATGAGAAATGTAACTATAAGCTAATCAATACATAGAAATAAACATTCAAGCCATGCATAGAGATATATAACGCTCTAAATTTGGGAAATGGCTATCAGACTTTGGGGAAATACACTTAAGACAGAAAAACAACTTAAATCACTATGTTGGAACGCCTAAACACAACACTTCAAGTTAATGAGCACTTTGAAAATAATATTGCATCGTCTTAGGCAAAGGGCAAGATCAGAAAAAGACCTCCTTGGTTCAACAAATGACAATCTAATCAGTCAAAGAGAAATTTCATGGATGGAGCTATGGCTAACCATGAGTAAGCAGGGCATGCTGTAAATCATACTTAGCATGCATAAAACCATGAATGAAACAAGCAACGATATCCTTAAGTTATTAAAGAGCAATCAAGAATTCTTTAATGTGACTAAGAATGAAGAAAAGCATGGAAGCTACGAAGAAACAGGAAATTTGAGGTGTCTCCAAGGGCATGTATCAAAATTTTTCTCTACTATCCTATAGCAAGCAAGAGCATGGATTTATGAATGAAAAATAGGAAACAAAACAAAGAGAGAGACACTATACCATTCTACCAAGTCATGGAATCCAACAACAATCCTCTTTCATCATCCAAGAACATCCAAAAGACTATCCAAAAGCATGAGACAAGTATTTATTCCAAAGCTTATATGACCATATATTGTTTCTATTCATCAAGTTCAGCCTTGTTTACAATGAAAGCCTTTCAAATATATAGGCCCAAGTGAGGAAAACCTCTTAGTTCAATTTGCAATCTCATTGGCCTTTCCAAAATATCTAATCTTGTCCTTGAGGCTTTGCAAAGCCCAAGGCACAAAATATCTCATAAAATATCTAAAAAATGCTAAAAGAGTGAAATAAATTGACTTTTCATAACTTCTCATGTGAAAAAATAGCTAAACACACATCATGAAAAAGCAGTTTTTAAAGGTTCATTTTTTACAAAAATACTCAAAAAATACATCAGCAAAAGGTCCCTTGACTTGCCGGAAACTTTTGACAGTCTTCCCGATGTTGAAACGAGGCTCATGATAGCTTGTTGGAAAGATATGAGTGTATACTCTCTGGAGCAACTAGAAGTTTCCAAATCTGGTGCTTGGAAGTCCTCCAAAAGCAGGCCTGTGTGTAAAAAAACCAAAAAATAAGGTTTGTTGATAGATCGGGCAGAGTGTAGAAAAACGATCATTTTTCGCCATTTCGGGGGAGAAAATGATATTCAAATGTCTTGAAAATCATTGAGTATGGGCTCCTAAAATTATGGCATCAAATGATACCATTCTCATCCTTTGATGATCCCCCAAACTGAAATGGTGAAGCCCATGAGTTTTGGCCAAAAACCCAAAAATGACAAAAAACCAAAATATGTCGAAATTTTCCCAAAATTGGCGAGCATGACCCTCAAGGGTTCTCAGCAACATTTTGTGAAGCAGAGGCCAAAATCCGAAGTCCTGAGGTGTCTTTCCTCAATTTCTATGTCAGGCGCGTCCCTTTAGCCTCCTTGAGCTTTTCTTGAGAAGCCTTCAACTTGCGCCGGGCAAACTGATTTAACTTTTTATAATGCCCCGTCATTCTCCTTTGAAGGTCTAAATCCCTGTTTGCCTTCTCCAATTTCTTCTCCAAGTGGTCATTGACTCTCTCAAGCCATGCCTCCCTATTGTTCTCTATCTCCTGTTCGAACAATGCAGTGAGAGGGGTGGATTGGAGAAGGGCATTTTCCTCTTCTTTTTGCTTCTCAAGGGCCTTTTTAAGCCCCATGGTTCTTGGCCTCTTTTGCCTAGGCTGATCTTTGCCTTCACTTTCATCGAACTCACCCATGAGTTCTTCCAACCTCGCTTGGGCTTTGGAGGCCTCCTTCTTGTACTTGGTCGCCCGTGTCTCGTAAACAGCCATATGGACGCTCATTTGCCTATTTTGAATTTGCAGAAATTGATTAAAATTCATAGCTCTATGAAGATCATCTTTCAATGCATCAATTTGGCCTTCTCTATGGATCAAGAGGCTTTCTAGAATCCGGGCCTCATTATCACTATCATCGCTTTGGATTTGGATGATGTCGAATGCACTCTCCTGTTCATGACTACCTTCTTCCTTACCCTTCCCTTTGCTTTGGGTGGCTATTCTAGTGCTCTTCCTCCTAGGCAGATCAATCATGGGATTCTTTGGCAATTTTCCTTTACTTCGAAGGGCCCTTGTCACATTTGGAGTGACAACTCTAGGCACTCTTTTCTTTGTTTTCCAGGGCTTGGAAATTTTCGAAGAAGAGAGCATGGCCCCTTTCCTTGGAGAGGCAGCTAGCACATGCTCCATGGGCTCTTTACCCTTGTCACTTTTCCCTTCATTTTTTCCAATGTCTTGGCTCTCTTCAAGGATAGCTAGGCTGCCTTTTTGCATCTCCCTTTGAGGGCTGTCCTCCTCACTATTTTGTACATCTTCATGTTTTTGTCCCTTTTCTTCTTGAGGTTGTTGTCCCTCATGCTGTGGATGATGTGTAACATGCTATGGCTGCCCCTGTCTATCAATCTCATGCTGTTCTTGTTCATCATGATGTAGTAGCTATGTATCATCTTTTGGCTGCCCCTGTTCATCACTTTCCTATCTTTGTACATCATCTTCATGTTGTTGTTTTGTCTCACCCTCATCATAAGTCTGTTGTTCTTCATGCTACTGCCCTTCATCATCTTCATTGTGTTGATTTTCCTCATCCACTTGTTGCTGCTCATCGTCACTGTCATGATGCTGTTCAACACTTTCTTCCTCCTCCCCTTGCTGCTATTCATCATCACTCTCATGCTGCTGTTCAACACTTTCTTATTTCTACTCATGTCCTTCTTCCTCTTGTTGGTCACTTTCTTCTCCTTCTTCATGTTCCTTTGTTTGTTCTATAGTAAACTTAAGATTTTTAGGAATAGGTCTGCTAGAAGAAGGTGAGGGATGATGAGTAGGAGGTAAAGAGAGTCGATGAGGGCGGAGAACTAAATGAGTGAAGGTTATCCCAAGAGACCTCTCTCTTTTCAAGCTAATGAAGAATGATGATTTTGATGAGAGAGTGATGGAAGATACAGGCTATTTGTTGTGAAGGAGGATTCTTCTGAATAGTGGACGCCATTTTCTCAATGCTCTTGTGTAAGAAGAAAGGAAGATTTAGCAGCTTGGTCCTTGTGAAATGCATGAGCAGTCGAATGTGATAGGCATAGATTCGGGAGAATCTTCCCTCACAAGTGAAGTACTTCATGATAATCTTCATGAGAGGGGCGTAGCTGGCTAAAATATATGAGAAAGGGAAAATATAAGGACATGATTCTCTGTGCTCAAGCTTCAGGAAGGGCTTGTAATCATCTGAGTCCAAATGGCTTTGTTTAAACCATTTCTCACCAATATAGGGGATTTTAGTGGCCTTGGAGATGGATCTTGGGGAGAATTTGAAATCAAGGCCCGCCAACTGGAAAAGCTTGTCTCGGAACCTCAAAGCATAAAGATGTGTCAAAGGAGAGAAAATCTTCACCTCTTACACCCTTTGAAAAAAATCTAAACACCTGACCTCATGGAAATTGAACAAGAATGATGGGTGTGCATTCACTTCTTCAGTGGAAATAGGTTCATATCTCTTATGCAATCCACTCCTACTATTCGGCCTGGGAGGCATCTTGTTCTGGATGCTCTCTGCAAAACCAAACTGCCTCAAAAAGGTGTTCAAGAATGTTTTCTCAAACAAAAATCTGTTTTCTTTGTCAATCACTATTTGATCAAGGTAAATCTACCTCAAATGCTGTGTAAAATGTTTTCTTTGATATTAGGTCCCTGCTCCTTCCAAAACACTGTCTTTCCCCTTTGTATGCCAATCAACAAATAATTTTAATAACATGCACATAGTCATCTAAAATGCATACACAGTCAAGTGATTTATGTGTTTGTGTAAGGTCACAGGGCTCTAGGTGTTTTGAGGAAAACAAGATAGCCTTGCATTTAGACAAAGGCAAAAAAATCCTCCCAATCAAACACCCTCCTTGTCTTCACTGTTTTCTCACACATATTTTGACAAACACCTCCAAATGGCAATGGCAGCTTCACACACTAAATTTTGTTTTATGGACAAATTGGCAGCCCTGAATTTTCTCTTCACCACACAGAGATGACCTTTGACAGTGACAAAGTAATATATGTATGATTACCATTGTTGAAAATAGGCCCAATGTTTCATTTTTTCAAATACTGTGTTTCTGCCTTTAAACAGTGCCTCCATCTTTTATCATTATTTTGAGGGCAGTCTATTTGGATTTTTACATTAATAAAAACCCACCATTTTTACTATGTTCACCTTGGGCAAACAACACCACAGCAATTTCGAGTTTCAAACATAAAACACATATCTCCTTAAAAACTCAATACTGTGATTTACACCATGAGTTTCATCCCTTTTTCCACCACTTAACAGTTTTGAATATACCAAGGAGGCACATAAATACCTTGAAGATTGATGGTGGCATTTTGTTTGAGGAAATGAGCGGCTTCAAAGCTTGTTGGAAGGTGTTTGGACCATTAACATGTGCGCGACACGTTGATAAGGGAAAGCGCCACACGAAGAAGTGTTGTCAGGTCACTATCAGGCGGTCGTGACCAGCGCCCATAGGCGCGCCGCGCGCCGCTACAGGCACGGCGCGTAGCAGTGCAACCCTTTGGAAAAATCTTTCTTGAACGCGCCGCGCAATGCTACAGGCACGCCACGCAGTCTTCAAGCCCAAAAAATTCTATGAATTTTCCCGAACATTTCTTCTCCGGTCTTGTGAATAGCAATAGGAGTGTTGGTTTACGTTTTGAGAAATTCAAAAGGGCTTGCAACGGTCCCTTATCCTTTTGAATGTAAAAATCCAACTACCCTTGAGTTTGACTAGTGAGGGTTTTTGAAGGCTTCTTCTTTGAAACAAATTCCTTTGTTCATTTTGAAAACCAAAGTGATTTTAAATGTGCTATAAGGGGCCCATACTTTTAAATAATGTTGGCAGAAAGGTTGTGCATGCATTCTGGCCAGTTTTGATAGATATGACTTTTTCTTCTTGTAATAAAAAACATCCAAGGGTAAAACTCTTTTCACTGTGTTTTAATATTAGAAAAGGAAACTCTGCCACTGCTAACCCTTTAATGAAACCTTCAAAATGGGAAAACTGCTCAAAATATATCAATGAGTGGTGAAGCCTCTTTTTCCATTTTGCAAGGAGATGACTTATCTCTTTAAACTTGGTTGACAGTTTCTGCTTCTAGGTGTTTTTTAAGCTCCTCTTTTGACTGTGGGTGCCAAAAACTCAGTTGCATTCATTCATGCTTTACCATTCTCTGTTATAAAAAGGGGACTTCTTTTAAACCTCTCCTTTTACTCAGAATGAAACAGTGAGGTGCCTTTGACCTTTTTCATAAGGAAAATGCCTTCATTTGAAATAGTGACATGCCTTATTGGCCTTTGCAAGTTTTTCCAGCATCTAAAATACATACCATAATCCTTCTGGCACCTTTATGACCCTGTGTGTCTATTTGCAATGCCTTTTTTGGGAAAACTAAACTCAAACTGCATTTGTCTATTATGATGATTTTTTGAAAGAAATTTTTTATGAATAGGAAGAAAGGACCTTTTGAAAAACAATTATTATTCTTTGGCCATGTGTCATGACCCATCTCTCAACCACCTTTCTACTCTGTTTTGTTTTTAAAGGAACATGGACTAAATGTTAAGCCTGTTTATCAAGGAGATGAGTTTTTTGTAGCTTTTTAAGGAAATCACACCCCTCAGCACTGTTTGTACACTTCTTGGCTCCACACTGCCTTTGAAAGCAAACTCTGATAGGAGATAAGCCAGCCTTTTTTATAGTTATAGTACTCATGCTTTCCCTTTGCTTTTGACATGATGGATCTTTTCAGAAGCTTTCAACTGTCTCCTACTGCTCTTACGATTTGTCTCTCAATCAATGAAATCCCTAAAGTCAACTACTGCACTGGCCCTCTGCTTATAGATGGAGGAGGCATATTTTGACAAATGTCTGGTTTCCTTTCAAACTTTGTCTCAACCAAATGAAGTATGTTTGATGAATCATACTGATAGTGGCTTCTCTTATACATGATGGCAGAATTTAGTTAGAGGTTAAGACAGTTGGATTCCTTTGGCCATCTGCGCGATAATATTTCTCCATTGATGATCAACACATTAGCTTCATATTGTAACTCAATAACAGTGAACTCATGCAAATAATTTTTAAAGCTAAATGCTTTTCCTCTGCCTTTAATCATCATTTTACTTTAGAAACCCTTATTTGCTGTCTCACTATAACCAAAATGTGTCTTTACAATTAGTGAAAAACTTAAAAATAGAGTTTACCTTTGGCCCTCTGCTTATAGATGAAGGAGGCACTCTTAGTCTTCAGCCCTCTACTTATGAAATGAAGGAGGTTTTTTAGTCATGCCATCTGATCAGCTTTTAACAGTGTTATTTTTCCTTTCACTGTCCTTTCATGCTTTGACTGTGATCACAAGAGCTTAATGAAAAACTCTCTGCTCTGTAGCTGCATGCCAAGCTCAAAGTCAAATTGAGAAGCAGTTGTCTTCTCATGTGGAACTAAATACTGTCTCTTGGGAATGCTAGTATACTTCTGTTCTTGAAAGATCCATTTAAAACACTGTAAAACCACCTAAAATCATTTTGACCTATGGTATATGTATTTCTGAGACTTGAGGGTTTATGAGTGGCGCGACCTAGGGTTGTAACCAACTTTATTTGCAGAATGGGAGGTCTGTTATGACTTGTTTATAGTAGATGGAGGTTCTTCTTTAGAGTGGTTTTCCAAGGGAGGAATGCCTAAAGCACCACTACCTAACTTAGGGGAAAATTTTTCGGACAGATTTGGATTATTTCTTTGGAGCTGATGGGCAAACTAGTATGACTGAGACTAGATGGGGCTTGATAATGAGGTTTCATCTCGTCATGGGCGGACTAAAAGGTAAGAGGGAAAAAAAACGTTTATGGGTGTTTTCCAGCTAGAAAATTCGACAAATTTTTAGATCAGCTGCTAGAAAACTTGACTGTTATAACTAGTCATCACCAACAAGTGAAAAATACTGATGACTAACAGTGGCTCCATTTGGGGAGGGCAGCTCCTTTTCAGGAGGTGTCCAGAATTTCATATCTTTGGCTTATGAAGACCAGTGCCTTACCAATTGGCGCAAATTTCATTCTTCCTTGATGCTACTTCCGAAAAATGACAGCATGATTAGCATCAATGATATTTCTACCTACCCCACTATCTTTTCTAACATTTTTTCTTCCTTTGGGTGCATTTGGACTAGCAACCCTTTTGACAATATATATTTTTTCTTTTTGAAAAATGAAACTATCTAGTTTTACACTTATATCTGTCAGGAGTTCAGATTAAACTGATGAACTCCTTCATTACTCTACCTATGTTAGATCAATTGTCAAGGTTAAGCTGTTTGACAGGATTTTTTTCTCTAATCCAAAACACGAAATTAAAAAGATGATCAAATCAGGGTTAGATAGTCTGATTTTTCATGTACTTGCGGCATGAAAGACAAACTGCACACAAATATTATTTTGCATAAAATGGAAACTAGGAAAAACGGGGCTAGGATGCACAATTTGTTTTTCATCCCCGCTTTCCTCTTTGGTTCTGTTTTGAGCATGTGAAACCAGTATCTTTTCCTAATCTACTCTCTTTGATAAGTCAAGCTTACACAATGTTGACCATCTTTTTCACTCACTAACTTATCAGCAAATAAATTTAAAACATGTTCAGCTATGATTAGGCTAGATAACTGAACAAGACATTTGAGTACTAGTAGCAGCATTTAAACTTGCGCACTTTCTGAATGACTATTTTTTGAACATGGGACCTTTTTTCTATTTTTCAAGCTGCCCTCTTTCTTATTTTTCTATTGTTTTTTACTTTTCTGTTTTATCTATTTTTCAAACAATGGTATATACAATGATTGAAAATGTTTTAAACTCGGAAATCTTGGAAATGGTGAAACTTAAGCATCTTATCCTCGTAAGGATCTCCTACCATTCTTGGCCCATCTAGTTCTTGAAAGGAAAATTGGGAAAGTTTTCTCTTGTAAACATGACATAAGGATTTATGCATGAATCTTTGAACAAACCCGTATCTTCCCGTTGTACCTCTTTATAGCTCTGATTTCCACTCCTTCCTTTACTGTACATATTCTTTAAGTAATGCATATATTCTTTGTCATTTTTGAAATAAATAATGACATCATCAAGGTATGTTAAAATGCAGAATTTCAGGATTGGAAACATGGCCTTTAGGAGCATGTTTTTGATATCCGGTGATTTTGCAATTCTGAGTCTGAAACTGGAACTACTTCCAGCATACTGAAAAAATTCTTTGAGCTATCTACTTTGCAAGGGAATCATTTGGCTATAACCTGAAGCATCATCTTGAAAAGGCATATGATTAAAAGCACTTATCATCGGCATATCATGGTCTTGGGTAGGAAGGATAAAATTTCTGTTATAGGGATGTGCATTAGTGTTTCTAAAATCAAAACATACCCTATGACCAGATATTTTATCTTTGATTATTACTGATTGGTTCATATTTTGTATTTTCTTTTGTCAAAGTTGTTTCTTGGAGTGATGGTAGTGGCATAGTGTTTCTCATTTTTTTCTCTGCATGAGGTAGTATTCTGCATGAGATTTCCAATTCTAGCAGTTCTAAGTCTTTGATGGAATGACAGGATATTAGCCAATTCAGGTAACTCAGGTATACTTGGACTACAGCTATCATGTTCACTCATAAGAAGTTTATTAGGCATTTTTTCTGGGTTTTGAGCTGTTATGGATACAGTCAAGGTTTCACTTGCAGTGGAAGAGTTATGCGATGGTAAATCTTTGAGGTATGGTAAAAACATTAAGCTTCCCTGCTACTGAGTTCCGAAAAGGTTTGTGATATTTAAGTCGTCTAATGCCTTTATTATAAAAAAATTTCCTGATGTCACTGCTGATGTTTGACTAAGGTTCGAGCAATTCTCTTGATAGTACATAATGGTTTGTGCTTCTTGCTCTATTCCTATTTCAGAAGGAACATACTTACTTTCCTCAAGACATAGTTGTTCATGATCATGGTAATTTTGAGTGTCTATTTCGTCATAGAGAACTAGGGGCAGCTGATGTGGTGGGTCTAAGTTTGTTTCAATTTCTTCTGACTGTTCTTCAATGTCCTCGTCAGTGTGCAGAATAAATGAGTTCATGTCAGAATACAAGGAATACATTGGGATGTTATCTGGCCTCTCTTGGCTACTGATCATGTACTTCATGTGTGACTATCGATAGAGTATTCTTGTTTGGTCAAACATGGGAATAGTGGCGTAGGACATATCGAGTTGAATATTTCCTTGGAGCTTGGCTCCCCAAGATCTGGATAGAAGCATTCTGTACTTGGGAGGAATTTCTGCTACCACTATGTCCATGATCAGATGTTTTGCAGGTATTTGGGCCAAACTAAAACACGGATCTTTGATCAAGCCTAGACATTTGACTCTACTAGAATCAAATGAATATAAGTCTTTGTATGGTCTTGTGATTTCTAGGCCTAATATTTCCATTACAACCTTCGGCATAAGATTATGCGAGGCGCCGGAGTCTAGCATGGCATTGTGAAGAATTTGGTCATGGATATTCAGACTGATGTAAAAGGGGAGAGTGGTTCCCTCTTGGAATTTCCCTTCTATTTTCAGACCAAACAACACTTCGGAAGTGTCATCAGCTAGATTAAGGGTGTTCGCATCATTTCCTAGATTCAGGACCTTTAACACTTGGGATTTATAAGAGCCTTGAGCGATGAGCTCGGTAAGAGGCATGGTGATCTTTATTTTGGCGATTTTTCCCTCAAAACTAAAAGGTAGCTGTAGTTTAGACATGTTTGTTTCAGCTTTTTTAGCCATGACCTTCTCTATGTTCTGAGTTTGCTAGCTATGTTTTGGGATTTTGTTTGCCACAGCCACCTCGGGAATCTTTGTGGAAGTACTAGGAGTATCTAAGTCAGGATTTGTTTGGGTAAATCTATCTTTGTTTTGGTCATTTTTCCCGACCATGATTTTTTTGCTGTTCACTGCTTTCTTAAGGATGGTATCAGGGGTTTTAGTAGTGTCTGAGCTACCTTTCTTGGAGTTGTCTTGATTTTTTCTGCTTCTAAGGTCATACTTCCTGTGAGCTTCTATTATGGCATTCTAAAAATATATGGCAGGATCCTTGGGATCTTCATAATTGGTTTCATCCTGATTCGGAGAGAAGAATGCTTGTTCTTCTTCCGTGAGGTACACCTCACTCTCATTATCAGACCCTATGAGGTTCAAATGATTTTCATCAATGGGTTTTGTATCCCTATCATCTTCTTCCACATAATTTTCATTAAATGGTGGCCTAATTTGTTGGTCATTTTCCCTTGGTTTGTTTTGAGGTTGTTCCCTCCTAAAATTTTGGTTTCGATTTCTGTTTGGAGGGTTTGGCTGATTGTCCCTAAAAGGGGCCTTGTCACTTATATTTTCCCACATTTTGGCCATGGACCTAACTAATTCATCTATTCTAGGATCTAAGGAAGGGAATGAAGTGGAGACCTCATCCCGGTATGTGACTTTCCTTTCTGCTCTAGTTCTAGCTCCTTTTTCTGCTAAGTTGGCTTCTGCTCTTATGGCTACTTTTTGCATTTCCTCTAGGGTAGGGGGGTCCTTGTCTCTTAGCTGATAAGTCATGTCTGGGTAAAAACCCTCGGGGAACTTTGCCAAGGCTGAACCTAGTGCAGTATCCCTGGACACTTTCCCCATTTTCCCGTTTTATATTGTTATATTCTGACAGGATTTGAATAGGGTTCTTTCGGATTTCCCACTTGTTTATGAAGGTTTGGTAGAGTTCTGGGGGGTTGTGGATGCTGTTTGGATTTAAGCTTTTGAACCATTTTTTGGGTTCTCTGCCCAGGCTTTGGCCGAACATTCTCATTCTGACGGTGTCGTCTTGTATTTCCATGTATTCAAAGGCATCGCTAATCTTATCTACATGTTGTTGAGTTGTGGTAGTCTCATATGTAGTAAAGTGTGGGATTTTGGCTTGATAGTTATCTTGTAAGGGAGCCAAAGGCTGTGGCAACACCAAAGGTGTGTACCAGGCTGCCATGATGGGAGCTGATGGATGATGTACAAAATGAGGGTTTGTGGGATGAGCTGAGGTGGTTCGAACAGTAGTGGTTTGGATAGGTGTGGTGAAAGTACTTGGACTAGTGATCTGATTTTGAGCAGATCTGGGATGGTAGGAGCCAAAGTGATGGAGAAGCTAAAATTCGGGAGGTGTGGTAGGTGAGGCTTCTCTACTAGGACTCTGTGGAAGATCTAGGGGCTCAAGATCGTCAAAATATATCTTACTTTGTGACTTGCTTCTAAAAAGAGTTTTTGCTGATTTTAATTCAAAGGGGGAATCCTGCAAGGCAGTGAGATGTTTGGGTACTGATCTTGCTTTATGGATGGACCTATCGGTAGCTAAATCGCCAGTTTGGGAAGCTTGCCACAGAATCTTCTCTGGGTCATCTACTATGATAGGGGGATTTGGGTCTAGATGAGATCTAGTGTTGATTCTTTGTGAAGCTAGAATTCGGGTCTAGATTTTAGAGAGGATGGCATTTGTGAAAGTTTCGGATGGATGGCCTCTCTAAGGTTTTACTAATGTAAAGGATGGTCAAGACTAAACGGATGGACTAGTGGAGTCGCCAGGTGGATTTCTTATGAGAACTATGGTCCACTACCAACACTATCAAAGATGCTTGGAAAAAATTTTGTAGCAAACTTTGAGATGGGAAATTGCAAAGAAGAGTGATTCACTTGGTTTCAATAGTTTTCTAGGTTGTATGGGCAGCTAGTGGTTCTCTTGGCAAGAAGGTTTCTGCTTATCTCCTATGTTTAGGTGAGGTTTTTCTGAATCGCTAAGTTATACTTAGTTTGTCACTGATTACAGAGCTTCTACCCTAAGTTTAAATTTTTGGAGGGATGAGTTAGCAGAAAGGTATGGTTTATGAATTTTTTGGTCTTTTATGGAGTTTTTAGGCCTATTGGAGGCTAGTGGAGTTGCCAGGTGGAACTTGGTTGTTTTTGAAAAGATGTAGCTATGGTCCACCACCAGTAACTAGGAAAAAGCCAATCTGGGAATATTTTGGGGTTTTTCTGAGTTTTTATGTGCAGCCTATGGTTTATTAAAGTATTCTAAACCTGTTTCATCACTTTCCTAGGGTGGCGAGAACAAAAAGAGTTTACTCTAAATGGTTTTATGGACTGCTTTCCTATGAGGTTTGGAAGAGTTTCCTACAACTGAATCATCATTTTGCTAAGATGGTGAAATAGCTAGATTCAACTCTTCTAAGTTTGACTGAGATTTTGAGAGTTCCTAAGGGAAACCTAGGATGTTTTGACTCAAGGTCCCACCGTGATCGCCATTATGTTAGTGAGCGGTGGGATAAGTCAGCCAGATAGTATTCTCAAAGGTCTCTAAAGATTAGGGAAACTAAGCTTGTTTATCACTCAGAGTCCCACCGTGATCGCCATTATGTTAGTGTGGCGATGAGGTGGCTCAATCAGATAGTAGCCTAGAGTTTAGTAAAGTAGTAAGGCCTACTGGAGGCTAGTGGAGTCGCCAGGTGGATTTTTAGTTGTTTTGAGGTATATGTGTATGGTCCACCACCAATACTGTCAAAAACCAATCTAAGGAATTTTTTTGGGGTTTTTCTGAGTTTTTATGTAGTCCTAAGGTTTGTAAGAGTGTCCTACAGCTGAGTCATCATTTTGCTAGGATGGTGAGACAACCAGATTCTACTCTTCTAAGTTTGACTGAGATTTTGAGAGTTCCTAAGGGATACCTAGCATGTTTTGACTCAAAGTCCCACCGTGATCACCATTATGTTAGTGTCCCATGATTTGGCTGATTGGCAAGCTAAATGACAGTGTAACATCAAACCAATCTTTGGAGCCCGAGGACCTAGCCTTCCTGGACTCAGAGAGGGCTCTCTCTATTTGTGTAAGGGATATCTGTGTGTTTGCTTATTGTGTTCTGATTTTAGGCTAGTTATGAAGTAGGTTTTTTGGTTTTGGTTTTTAGGTTGTGAGGGATGAAACTGATCAAAGATATAAGATAGATAAAAAGATGTCAGATCAACTGGGCTATGGGGTTGAAAAGCTCAAGAAAGCTATCAGATGGTGATACAACTCTGTTGAAGGGCCGATTTGATTCGAGGTAGAAAGGATCTTTGGGAAAAATGGAGTAAAATGGACATCAAGTTTGTGAACAACAAAGGATTTCAAGCATAAATAGTTTAATAGCTGACATAAACATGGTAGGGCAAACCATTAATCATGAGAAATGTAACTATAAGCTAATCAATACATATAAATAAACATTCAAGCCATGCATAGAGATATATAACTCTCTAACTTTGGGAAATGGCTATCAGACTTTGGGGAAATACACTTAAGACAGACAAACAACTCAAATCACTATGTCGGAATGCCTAAACACAGTACTTCAAGTTATTGGGCACTTTGAAAATAAGATTGCATAGTCTTAGGCAAAGGGCAAGATCAGAACAAGACCTCCTTGGTTCAACAAATGACAATCTAATCAGTCAAAGAGAAATTTCATGGATGGAGCTATGGCTAGCCATGAGTAAGCAGGGCATACCGTAAATCATACTTAGCATGCATAAAACCATGAATTAAACAAGCAACAATATTCTTAAGTTATTAAAGAGCAATCAAGAATTCTTTAATATGACTAAGAATGAAGAAAACATGGAAGCTATGAAGAAACAGGAAATTTGAGGTGCCTCCAAGGGCATGTCTCAAATTTGTTCTCTACTGTCCTATAGCAAGCAAGAGCATGGATTTATGAATGAAAACTAGGAAACAAAACAAAGAGAGAGACACTATACCATTCTACCAAGTCATGGAATCCAACAACAATCCTCTTTCATCATCCAAGAACATCCAAGAGACTATCCAAAAGCATGAGACAAGTATTTCTTCCAAAGATTATATGACCATATATTGCTTCTATCATCAATTTCAGCCTTGTTTACAATGAAAGCCTTTGGAATATATAGGCTCAAGTGAGGAAAACCTCTTAGTTCAATTTGCACTCTCATTGGCCTATCCAAAATATCTAATCTTGTCCTTGAGGCTTTGCAAAGCCCAAGGCACAAAATATCTCATAAAATATCTAAAAAATGCTAAAAGAGGGAAATAAATTGAGTTTTCATAGCTTCTCATGTGCAAAAATAGCTAAATGCACATGAGGAAAAATAATTTTTTAAAGGTTCAATTTTTACAAAAATACTCAAAAAATACATCAACAAAAGGTCCACTGACTTGCCAGCAACTTTTGACAGCCTTCCCGATGTTGAAACGAGGCTCATGATAGCTCGTTGGAAAGCTATGCATGTCTAATTTCTGGAGAAACTATAATTTTCCCAATATGATGCCTGGAAGTCCTCCAAAGGAAGGCTTGTGTGTAAAAAACCAAAAAATAAGGTTCGCTGATAGACCGGGCAGAGTGTAGAAAAAGCGAGCATTTTTCGCCATTACAGGGGAGAAAATGATCTTCAAATGTCCTGAAAATCACTAAGTATGGGCTCCTGAAATTATGGCATCCAATGATACCATTCTCATCCTTTGATGATCCCCCAAACTGAAATGGCGAAGCCCATGAGTTTTGTCCAAAAACCCAAAAATGACAAAAAACCAAAGATGTCGAAATTTGCCAAAATTGGCGAGCATGACCCTCAAGGGTTCCCAGCAACATGTTGTGAAGCAGAGGCCAAAATCTGAAGTCCCGAGGTGTCTTTCCTCACTTTCTGTGCTGGGCGCTTCCCTTTAGCCTCCTTGAGCTTTTCTTGGGCAGCCTTCAACTTGCGTGGGGCAAACTGATTTAAATTTTTATAATGCCCCGTCATTCTCCTTTGAAGGTCTAAATCCCTGTTTGCCTTCTCCAATTTCTTCTCCAAGTGGTCATTGACTCTCTCAAGCCATGCCTCCCTATTGTTCTCTATCTCCTGTTCGAATAATGCAGTGAGAGGGGTGGATTGGAGAAGGGCATTTTCCTCTTCTTTTTGCTTCTCAAGGGCCTTTTTAAGCCCCATGGTTCTTGGCCTCTTTCACCTAGGCTGATCTTCGCCTTCACTTTCATCGAACTCACCCATGAGTTCTTCCAACATCGCTTCGGCTTTGGAGGCCTCCTTCTTGTACTTGGTCACCCGTGTCTCATAAACAACCATATGGACACTCATTTGCCTATTTTGGATTTGCAGAAATTGATTGAAATTCCTAGATCTATGAAGATCATCTTTCAATGCATCAATTTGGCCTTCTCTATGGATCAAGAGGCTTTCTAGAACCCGGGCCTCATTATCACTATCATCGCTTTGGATTTGGATGATGTTGAATGCACTCTCCCGTTCATGACTACCTTCTTCCTTACCCTTTCCTTTGCTTTGAGTGGCTATTCTAGTGCTCTTCCTCCTAGGTAGATCAATCATGGGCTTCTTTGGCAATTTTCCTTTACTTTGGAGGGCCCTTGTCACATTTGGAGTGACAACTCTAGGCACTCTTTTCTTTACTGTCCAAGGCTTGGTGATTTTTAGAGAAGAGAGCATGGCCCCTTGCCTCGAAGAGGCAGCTAGCAAATGATCCATGGGCTCTTGTCACTTTGCCCTTCATTTTTGCCAATGTCTTGGCTCTCTTCAAGGATACCTAGGCTGTCTTTTTGCATCTCCCTTTGAGGGTTGTCCTCCTCACTATTTTGTACATCTTCATGATGCTGTCCCTTTTCTTCTTGAGGCTGATGTCCCTCATGTTGTGGCTGATGTGTAACATGTTGTGGCTACCCCTGTCTATCACTCTCATGTTGTTCCTATTCATCATGATGTAGAAGTTGTGTATCATCTTTTGGCTGCCCCTTTTCATCACTTTCCTATCTTTGTACATCATCTTCATGTTGTTGCTCTGTCTTACCCTCATCATCAGTCTACTGTTCTTCATGCTACTACCCTTCATCATCTTCATTGTGTTGCTTTTCCTCATCCCCTTGCTGCTGCTCATCGTCACTGTCATGCTGCTGTTCAGCACTTTCTTCCTCCTCCCCTTGCTACTGTTCATCATCACTATCATGCTGTTGTTCAGCACTTTCTTCTTTCTGCTCATGTCCTTCTTCCTCTTACTGGTCACTTTCTTCTCCTTCTTCATGTTCCTTTGTTTGTTTTGTAGTAAACTTAAGCTTTTTAGGAATAGTTCTGCTAGAAGAAGGCGAGGGATGATGAGTAGGAGGTGTTGGGGATGTATGGACTAGAGGGACAGTGGAGAAATCTGGATGAGTGATGAAAACATCCCAAGAGACCTCTCTCTTTTCAAGCTGATGAAGAATGATGATTTTGATGAGAGAGTGATGGAAGAGACAGGCTATTTGCTGTGAACGAGGCTTCTTCTGAACAGTGGAAGCCATTTTGTCAATGCTTTAATGCAATAAGAAAGGAAGATTTAGCAGCTTGGTCCTTGTGAAATGCATGAGCAGTCGAATGTGATAGGCATATATTCGGGAGAATCTTCCCTCACAAGTTAAGTACTTCATGATAATCTTCATGAGAGGGGCGTAGCTGGCTAAAAGATATGAGAAAGAGAAAACAGAAGGACATGATTCTCTGTTCTCAAGCTTTAGGAAGGGCTTGTAATCATCTGAGTCCAAATGGATTTGTTTAAACCATGTCTCACCAATATAGGGGATTTTAGTGGCCTTGGAGATGAATCTTGGGGATAATTTGAAGTCAAGGCCTGCCAACTGGAAAAGCTTGTCTCGGAACCTCAAAGCGCAAAGATGTGTCAAAGGAGAGAAACTCTTCACCTCTTGCACCCTTTGAAAAAAATATAAATACCCGACCTCATGGAAATTGAAAAAGACTGATGGGTGTGCATTCACTTCTTCAGTGGAAATATGTTCATATCTCTTATGCAATCCACTCCTACTATCCGGCCTGGGAGGCATCTTGTTCTGGATGCTCTCTGCAAAACCAAACTGCCTCAGAAAGGTTTTCAAGAATGTTTTCTCAAACAAAAATATGTTTTCTTTTTCAATCATTTTTTGATCAAGGTAAATCTGCCTCAAATGATGTGTAAAATGTTTTCTTTGATATTAAGTCCCTGCTCCTTCCAAAACAATGTCTTTCCCCTTTGTATGCCAATCAACAAATAATTTTAATAACATGCACACAGTCATCTAAAATGCATACACAGTCAAGTGATTTCTTTGTTTGTGTAAGGTCACAGGGCTCTAGGTTTTTTGAGGACAACAAGACAGCCTTGAATTTAGACAAAGGAAAAAAAATCCTCCCAATCAAACACCTTCCTTGTCTTCACTGTTTTCTCACATAGATTTTGACAAACACCTCCAAATGCAAATGACAACTTTACACACTAAAGTTTGTTTTATGGAAAAATTGGCAGCCCTGAATTTTCTCTTCACCACACAGAGATGACCTTTGACAGTGACAAAGTAATATATGTATGATTACCATTGTTGAAAATAGGCCCATTGTTTCATTTTTTCAAATATTGTGTTTCTGCCTTTAAACGGTGCCTCCATCTTTTATCATTGTTTTGAGGGCAGTCTTTTTGGCTTTTTACATTAATAAAAACCCACCATTTTTACTATGTTCACCTTGGGAAAACAACACCACAGCAATTTCGAGTTTCAAACATAAAACACATCTCTCCTTAAAAACTCAATACTGTGATTTACACCATGAGTTTCATCCCTTTTTCCACCACTTAACAGTTTTTAATATACCAAGGAGGCACATAAATACCTTGTAGATTGATGGTGGTGTTTTGTTTGAGCAAATGAGCGGCTTCAAATCTTTTTGGAAGGTTTTTGGACCATTAAAATATGCACGGCACGTTGATAAGGGAAAGCATCGCGCGAAGAAGTGATCTCGGGTCACTGTCGGGCGGTCATGACCGGTGCCCACGGGGGCGCCATGCGCCACTACAGGCGCGATGCGTAGCAGTCCAACCTTTTGGAAAAAGCTCACCTGAACGCACCGCGTAACGCTACAGGCGGGCCGCGTAGTCTTCAAGCCCGAAAACTTCTGTGAATTTTCCCGAACGTTTCTTCTCCGGTCTCATGAATAGCAAGAGGAGTGTTGCTTTGTGTTTTGAAAAAATCAAAAGGGCTTGCAACAGTCCCGGTATCCCTTTGAACGTAAAAAGCCAACTACCCTTGAGTTTAACTTGTGAGGGTTTTTGAAGGTTTATTCTTTGAAACAAATGCCTTTTTTCATTTTGAAAACCAAAGTTATTTTAAATGTGCTATAAGGGGCCCATACTTTTAAATAATGTTGGCAGAAAGGCTGTGCATGCATTTTGTCTAGTTTTGGTAGATATGACTTTTTCTTCTTGTAATAAAAAAAATCCAAGGTTCAAACTCTTTTCATTGTGTTTTAATATTATAAAAGGAAACTCTGCCACTGCTAACCCTTTAATGACACCTTCAAAATGGGAAAACTTCTCAAAATATATCAATGAGTGGTGAAGTCTCTTTTTCCATTTTGCAAGGAGATGACTTATCTCTTTAAACTTGGTTGACAGTTTCTGCTTCTAGGTGTTTTTTAAGCTCCTCTTTTGATTGTGGGTGCCAAAAACTCAGTTGCATTCATTCATGCTTTACCATTCTCTGTTATAAAAAGGGGACTTCTTTTAAACCTCTCCTTTTACTCGAAATGCAACAGTGAGGTGCCTTTGACATTTTTCATAGGGAAAATGCCTTCATTTGAAATAGTGACATGCCTTATTGGCCTTTGCAAGTTTTTCTAGCATCTGAAATACATACCATAATCCTTCTAGCACCTTTATGACCCTGTTTGTCTATTTGCAGTGCCTTTTTTGGGAAAACTAAACTCAAACTGCATTTGTCTATTATGATGAGTTTTTGAAAGAAATTTTTCATGAACAGGAAGAAAGGACCTTTTGAGAAACAATTATCATTCTTTCGCCATGTTTCATGACCCATCTCTCAACCACCTTTCTACTCTATTTGTTTTAAAGGAACAGGGAATAAATGTTAAGAATGTTTATCAAGGAGATGAGTTTTTTGTAGCTTTTTAAGGAAATCACACCCCTCAGCAAAGTTTGTACACTTCTTGGCTCCAGACTGTCTTTGAAAGCAAACTCTGATAGGATATAAGCCAACCTTTTTGATAGTTATAGTACTCATGCTTTCCATTTTCTTTTTACATGATGGCTCTTTTCAGAAGCTTTCAACTGTCTCCTACTGCTCTTACCATTTGTCTCTCAATCAGTGAAAACACTAAAGTCAACTACTACACTGGCCCTCTGCTTATAGATGAAGGAGGCATATTTTGACAAATGTATGGTTTCCTTTCAAACTTTGTCTCAACCAAATGAAGTAGGTTTGATGAATCATACTGATAGTGGATTCTCTTATACATGATGGCAGAAGTTATTTAGAGGCTAAGACTGTTGGATTACTTTGGCCATCTACTCAATAATATTTCTCCATTGATGATCAACTCATTAGCTTCATATTGTAACTCAATAACAGTGAACTCATGCAAATCATTTTTAAAGCTCACTACTTTGCCTCTACCTTTAATCATCATTTTACTTCAGAAACCCTTAGTTTTTGTCTCACTGTAGTCAAAATTTGTCTTTACAATTAGTGAAAAAATTAAAAACAGACTTTACCTTTGGCCCTCTGCTTATAGATGAAGTACGCGCTCTTAGTCTTCAACCCTCTACTTATGAAATGAAGGAGGTTTTTACTCATGCCATCTGATCAAATTTTAACAGTGTTATTTTTCCTTTCACTGTCCTTTCATGCTTTGACTGTGATTGCAAGAGCTTAATGAAAAACTCTTTGCTCTGTAGCTACATGCCAGGCTCAAAGTCACATTGAGAAGCAGTTGTCTTCTCATGTGGAACTAAATACTGTCTCCTGGGAATGCTAGTATACTTCTGTTCTTGAAAGATCCATCTAAAACATTGTAAAACCACCTAAAATCATTTTAACGTATGGTATATGTATTGCTAAGACTTGAGGGTTTATGAGTGGCACAACCTAGGGTTGTAACCAACTTTATTTGTAGAATGGGAGGTCTGTTATGACTTGTTTATAGCAGATGGAGGTTCTTTGGCTTTAGAGTGGTTTGCCAAGGGAGGAATACCTAAAGCGCAACTACCTAACTTAGGGGAAACTTTTTCGGATAGATTTGGATTGTTTCTTTGGAGTTGATGGGCAAACTAGTATGACTGAGGCTAGATGGGGCTTGATAATGAGGTTTCATCTCATCATGGGCGGACTGAAAGGTAAGAGGGAAAAAAAAACGTTTATGGGTGTTTTCCAGCTGGAAATTTTGACAAATTTTTAGATCAGCTGCTAGAAAACTTGACTGTTATAACTAGTCATCACCAACAAGTGAAAAATACTGATGACTAACACCTTCTCAAAATATTTCTAGGAAAATGGTTGGCCCTTTCCCTTGGAGACTAGCTTAAAAACAAGGGTTTTAACCCCCTCACTGCAACACTGCAAGAAATGATGCAGTTCCTGCAAGGGATTGCACTGTATATGATGGAGGTACTTTGGCCAAGTGCCAAGATATGAAAATATGCTCCAGAATCTTCCTTAATGGTCTTCCAAAGGAATGGAGCCTCCCTCCTTTGAAAAAAAAGCTTTGGAACTGGTGTTGTGAAGCCCCATTGCGACACCCTGCAACACAACGTTATACAGATGTATAAATAACGTTGTAGCTGAAGGAGGATGCTTGGCCTCAAGCCTAGATGTGGAGAAATTCAGTACAAGCTCCCTCAAGAGGCCTCTCGAGAAATGGGAAGGAATTCCTAAACAATAATGTCTTGTCCTAAGCAACACAACAATCTCAACTAAACAGTTGGAGAAAGTAGAATAGTCATGCAGACCAAAAATTCAATAATCCATAACATGTCTTCATATGGCTGCCTTTCCCTCCTTTTATACAAATGGAAGCCCTCTCACCTTGGGTCCCACTCATTAGGGTTTCCTCCACCAAGGGATATTCCTCCCACTATCTCTGCGTTGTCTCTAAATATTATCTCCACCTCCTATCCTAGCATTGTTGACTTGGTCAAACTTGACCTTGTCCACATGCAAATGCCCCTTTTCACACATGAGGGTGTGAAATCCAGCTCCTATGATGATCCCTTTTCACACTATGAGGGATTTTATTCATATTTCTGAAATGTATGGGCCTCCTCACCCATTTATTCATCTCCTATGTGAAAAAAACAAAATCAATATTCCAATTAGTTGCATGCTAATTTTGGAATATTACAATCCTCCCCTCCCAAATGTTGCTTGTCGTCGAGAAATTGCAAAGATAGAACTGAGAATTCTCCCCTCCTCCTACTGTAGCATCCACATATGATATGCTCCTCCAAGGAATGAGCTATTGTCTCATCAATAAATCTCCATATTGCCCCTCCCAAGCATGCAAGCTAGTTGAACAGCTATCACCATGAACAAGTATAGTACTTAAGGACGCAATAAGGTGTTTTCTAGAGGTCCCTTTGAGGTATGGGATCTGAAATGTATTGGGAAACATCATTCCCATGTGAATCCTCCATCCCCGGGCAGTCATCCATACAAAATGGGTTACCTCCCAACATGGAAACTCTTGAAAATCTTCTTCCACCTTGAGCTCCTACAATGTAGGTGGATTGAAAATCTGAACATGATAGAAAAAATAGCCTACCCCACGTTGTCCTCCTCTCCACTTATGATAAGTGTAGAGTTCCTGATGATCTTGGGCTACAATAAAGTTTCCCTCAAGTGGCAAGATGAAGACTAGACCTCCAAGGATCTCCTCTCCAACGTTATGAATCAAGCTGGCCCAAACCATACCATATATGATGAATAGAAATTGATCATCATATGGCATCCAATCAATCCTATGGCCCACCTCATAAAGGAACAAATATTTTACTGTAGTGGCATATCATCTCCCATGCTCCCATTAGAACATGTGATGCAAAAAGTGTGGGAATCCTCTTCCCCAAGGGACACATCTGGCCAATGTGTCTCTCCCCCAATCATGCTCCAAATAAAAATAAGAAAAACATCAGCAAATGAAATCATGATTACCATCAAAATAAGGGAAATATTGAAGGTTTCATGTGGTGTTGGAAGGTACCAATAGCTTCCCAAGTGGTCACAGCGCAGTTTTCCTAACTGCTATTTCAGAAAGTAACATGGCAAGTTGTCTTTTAATACATGGCTAATTTTGTATGTCATTACATATACTAATGAATAGTAAATGGCTGGGTTAATTAACTGAACATACATGAAATGATAAAACACTTGCCCAAGGCCACACAAAAGATGGTTGTCTCTATCACAATAGTTGGCCAAAATTTTCCCATGGAGCCCAATGGAAAGCTTTCCCTCTTGTGGAGCAATGCACTTAATGGAAATGGTAAGAGTATCCAAATACTATGTTAGACAACCAATAAATGTGAAAACAAGGTTCTTGCCATGTACTAGAAGTAAGAAGGTGTAAGGATCCATGAATAAGTTATCCATACTGGTATGATATACTCCCATGAAGAGGAATGAATCACATGCTGCATGAAAAACTTCCTTCTTATGCCTAGACATCCAAGTCAAGAAGAGAAAGTAGCAGTAACCGATGTCTTCATCCACTACTCCATCACTCTCATCATGCTCTATCTTGGTACCCTTCCAATGAAGACTACCACCCTCCCAAATCAGATTTTTCTTCTTGCATTTCATGGGATGTTGGAATGCAACTCCTTGGAGATCTCCTAGAGAAGATCTCACATCAATGTCCTTCTTGAATCCATAAGGATCCAAGTGTGTTGGAGGAAAAATCTCCTCATTGCTGCTTAATGACAGCGGTGTTAATCTCTCCAATGATGTGATGGATGTCTCATACTTCAACTCAAAGATGAACATGTGAGTTTGTATAAGATTTTTTTGGACAAGGTTCATGTTATCCTCCAAAAGTTCACACCCCAACCTCAAGTGTTGTGTGCAACTCAACAAAGTTATATGAGGATGAGGGTTCATCTCTTCCTTGAACAAGTCAAGGTGGCACAATGAAGTGCAATACTGTTGCTCCAAATAAGCCGTATGCAATGGTATACAACATTCCATCAAATTTTCTGAAACAATAGGAGATGAAAACTCAGGCATACCTTGGTGAAATTTGGAAGTATATTGTATGGCTGCAAGAGTTCCTTCCTCCAATGTGTTGGCTTCCCCAACTACTGAAGATGATGGATGCTCTTCCATGGTTGTGACAATGCTCGTACAAGTCTCCATCAATGGTGGTGAGGGCTTCTCCTCCTCTGATTTCTCCTTATCAAATTTCTTAATCAACCTTTGAGAAAATTCAGCAAGAGTAGTCACTCTTGCATGGCTCAAATGGCTGAACCACCAAGTGTTTGTTTCACCCTCCAGGTGTAGCGTTGCAATATCTACAGCCTCTTTTTCTACTACTGGATGTAGTACGAAGAATGCATCAAGTCTCCTTGCCCAAGCCCTTGCTATAGATGACCCATCAAAAGTAGACAATAGAAACCTATTGCCCTTGATTCTCCCTTTGCTACAAGGTCTTCTTTCTTCCTCTAGCTGAATGAATTGTGGTAAAGCTAGAGTCTCCTTGAAGGCTCTAGGTTTAGATTTGTATTCAGAAAGGTATTTACTTAGAATCTCATGATCCAAGTGTCCTCCATCTCTATGCAATTTGTCCTCTTTTTCAAAAGGAAAGGGCATAGTCCCACTGCTTCTTTCTTCTCTACTTTGCTTGACCTCCTTGTTGAGGTCCTTCCTGCTTATGAAAATGGATGAGAGAAAGCTCATTCTCTCCACCATTCTGATATTTCTCTTCTTCTTCTATCTTCTTGATAGCATAATGGATGAGATCCACAGGCTGAGCCAAGATTATGCTGTGATACCACTGTAATATCCCAAAATGGGGATGCAACAATACTAAAACACAATCTAGAGTATCAGTGAAAAATTAACTCATAAAATTTTTTATAACAAAAATCCATCATATGATTGTTGCAGCAGCAAAATTATGACCAATTAGATTATCCCAAAGTGGGGAAATGCAGCAATATGGACCATAAAAATGTTAATTTCAGAAAATTACATTATAAATTTGAGAAATAGCACTTGGATTCCTTAAATTATTTATTATGAGACTAATATCCATAAGGGTATTAGAAACAAATCCTTTTTTATCTGTTAAACATATCTCTCGATCTCAATATGGCCTAAAAGCACTCAAATCCCATGACTTAGACTAAATAGAATTTTCTAAAGCAAACACAACATAATTATATGAGGGTTTCTGATACAATATGAAATGAAACCATAGATCTGGAGTTTCATTACTCAAATTTTTGATAAAATAGAGATCTAGCTCCTTTTACACCTTATGAAGATAACCTGGCAAGGGTTTCTTGAGAGAATGAGTACAAAAAGAGTGGATCTGCAGATCTGGATCTGAAATAATGCAGTCTGGCTAAATATCTACATACATACAACTGAATAATACAATAAATTAAGGAGTATCCTTCTCACAAGCTTTCCGGGAGAAGGGTTGGCCCTTTCCCTCGGAGACTAGCTCAAAAACAGGGGTTTTAACCCTCTCACTGCAACAGTACAAGAAATGACGCAGGTCTGGAAAGGAAATTCATTGTAGATGATGGAAGTACTTTGGCCAAGTGCCAGGATATGAAAATATACTCCAGAATATTCCTTACTAATCTTCCAAAGGAATGGAGGCTCCCTCCTTTGAAAAACAAGATTCAGAAGTGGGGTTGTGAACCCCCACTGAAACACCCTACAACACAATGTTATACTGCTGCAGAAATAATGTTGTAGCTGAAGGAGGATGCTTGGCCTCAAGCCTGGATGTGGAGAAATTTAGTACAAGCTCCCTCAATAGGCCTCTCAAGAAAGGAGAAGAAATTCCTAAACAGGAATGCATTTTGCTAAGCAGCACAGCAATCTCAACTAAACAGTTGGAGAAAGCAGAATAGTCATGCAGACCAAAAATTCAATAATCCATAACATGTCTTCATATGGCTGCCTTTCCCTCCTTTAATACAAATGGAAGCCCTCTCACCATGGGTCCCACTCATTAAGTTTTCTTCCACCAAGGAATCTTCCTCCCACTATCTCTGCGCTATCTCTAAAGATGATATCCACCTCCTATCCCAGCGCTGTTGACTTGGTCAAAATTGACCTTGTCCACATGAAAATGCCCATTTTCACACATGAGGGTGTGAAATCCAGCTCCTATGATGATCCCTTTTCACACTATGAGGGTTTGTATTCATATTTCTGAAATGTATGGGCCTCCTCACCCATTTATTCATCTCCTCTGTGCAAACAACAAAAATCAATATTCCAATTAGCTGCATGCTAATTTTGGAATATTACAGATTGGGGCAGCAAACAGATGGTTGGGAAGCCAGACATCATGCCATCCTTTGATGCAGTTGAAATAAAAACTTCCCTTGTTGCACTTGAGGGACCATTATCCTTCTCCCTTGTTACATATGGCAGCTAGCATGATTCTCATTATGATTCCCTATGTTGATGTTGTTCTTATCTTTGTTGGGAGCATGTTTGGAAGAGAGACACATTGGTTGGATGTGTCCATGGTGAGTGAAAATTCCCACACCTTTTATGATCCATGCTTCAAGAGGAGCATGGGGGATGAGATGGCCACTACAATAAATCACTTGCTTCTTTATGAGGTGGGTTGTGTGATTGTTTGGAGCACTTGGGTTATGCCTCTGATGAACAATTGGGAGGAACTTTCCTATGAGTTGCCATGTTGGGAGGTGACTCATTTTGTTTGGATGATAGATTGGGGATGGAGATTTCACATGGGAATGATATTTCCCAATTCATTTAAGATTCCATGCCTCAAGAGGACCTCTAGACAGCACCTTGTTGCCTCCTTAGGTATTTTACTTCTTTATGATGATAGCTATTTGGGATGGTCACCAAAAGCTAACTTGCATACTTGGGAGGGGCAATATGGAGATTCATTGATGAGACAACATCTTATATTTTATGGGGATGCTACAGGAGGAGGAGAGGAGGCTATTAATTTCTATCCTTGCAGTTTCTTGAGGACAATAAACATTTGGGAGGGGAGGAATGTAATATTCCTAAATTAGCATGTAGCTAATGGGAATATTAATTTTGTTGTCAACACCTAGTTAGATGAATAAATGGGTAAGGAGGCCCATACATATCTTAAACAGGCATAAAATCCCTCTTGATGTGAAAAGGGATCATAATAATAGTTTGATCTAGCACCCTCATGTGTGAACAGGGACAAATACATGTGGACAAGGTCAAGTTTCACCAAGTCAACAGTGCTAGTATGGATGGAGTAGCTCATCAATAGAGACATCGCAGTGATAGTGGGAGGAAGATTCCATGAGGGGGGAAACCTTAATGAGTGGGACCCAAGGTAATAAGGCTCAAAATTTTTTATAAGGAGGGCAAGTAAGCCATAGTGAGGCATGTTATTGATTATTGATTTTATGGTCTGCATGACTATTTTTCATTCTTCTGCTGTTTAGTTGAGATTGTTGTGATGTTTAGTACCGGGTGTTCCCCAGCGGGAATCCCATATCCTTTCTTGAGGGGCCTCTTGGGGGATATTTTCACTTCATTTTTCACACTCGGGCTTAAGGCCAAGCTTCATTCTTCATCTACAGTGCAGTTTCTACATAGGATTGTGTTGTGTTGCAGGGTGTTGCAGTGGAGGGTTGAGAAACCCACTTCCGAAGCTAGTTTTTTAGAGGAGGAAGCATTCTTCTCTTTGGGAGATTAGTGAGAAATATTATGGAGCATATTTCACATCTTGGCACTAGGCCAACATATTTCCCATAATCTATAGCACAGTATCCCTATTTGACTGCGTTATTTCAGTGAGCATTTTCAGTGGGGGTTTCAGTGCTTGATTTGGAGGGTGAGATCTTCAGTGTTAGGATCAGCCTTTCACTTGAAGGATCTATTGGAGGGTATATATCCATTATATGTATCATATTCAATAATATCCATCCAATTATTGAGTTGCATTTAATATTCATCCTTAGGGCTGCATTTCGGCATTTTTGTATTTTTGTATATTTCAGGAAATCCTTCCCGGGTTGTCTTGAAAATGATTTTGGGAGCTTAGATCTTTACTCCTGGCATTGTATGAGCCAAATAGTTTCAGGTTTGTGTATTGACACTTTCCAGTAGCAGTTCTACTTAATAAAATTGTGTTTTCATAGCCTTGGGCATTATTTGTGTAGCAGTGATCTTCATATTTTATGTACATGTTCTCTTGAGGCTTGTTTTGCCTAACTTGAGTGATTATTTCCTCAAGGATCTGTATACATTTGCTGCTATGATATTAATATGATGTCTATATGATATTCTTACATTTTATGTGTTGATTTATCACTACTCTTTCCATTATTGTGCTCATATATTGGTGCTTCCCCATTTGGGAATACTACATAGCCACAATTTTACCATACCTTCCTTTCCTAATTTCACATTTTGTGGAATTGAATAGCATTGTGTGTCCTTGATCACACATTTTTCCAACATTGAGCATATTGTGATTCATGTTTTCAGCCAATAGAACATTCTTGGCTAGAACATCTTTGCTTCCAAGAGAGACGGTACATGATCCTATAACATTTGAAGATCCATCATTTCCAAAGGACACAGTTCCATCCTTATTCTATTTCAGAGATAAAAATTTATTTCTATCTCCATTCATATGTGTTAAGAAACCTCTATCAACATACCACACATCTTTGTTGTTTTTAGGCTTGAGAGCGAGAGCACAATTATCATTCTTCTTCTTCTTCCATGTTCGTTCGTTCTGTGGCTTTGAAGATTCTTCTAGAGGATTTTCAAGTCTACAGTCTCTGGCTATGTGTCAAAAATTTTGATATTTGTAACATTCAATATTATTTCTTAAATGTTCAAATCTATTGATGTTTCGTTGAGCCCTGGGAGGTTCATCTTTGATAGATCTCCTGGAATTCTATTGGTTCCTAGGGTACGTGCGACATTATACAACTTTATGACTAAATTTCCCACATGAATAACAATAGCCATGAAAAATATTTTTGTACCTGGATGGAAACCTTCATCGGGGAATTGTCTTCCAAGGTTGTTCTTTTGAATCTTGTCCGATGAAGTCTACATGCTTGTTAGATCTCATAGATTTAATGTATTTTTTTGTAGAAGGTCCTTCTTCTTCTTCTTTTTAACCGAGGCTAGTTCTTTCGTTGTAAGATCATTGATTATTGATCAGTTCTTCCAATGCCCTTGAGCTGTTGGCATAGTTTTGGATATTTTTTCCATTCTTCACTTCCTTACGCAGTGAGACTACTCCGACTTATAATGCTTCCCTTTATTGGTTGCTTTATTCCAACTTCTTTTGAAGTGACACTTCAATACATTTGTGTTCTTCAAATTCAATTTTGAGACCTTGAACTTGTTCTTCAAGAGTATTGGAATGGATCTTCTCAGCCTTGAGCTCTTTCACAAGCTTGAATTCCTCCTTAGAAAATTCTTCTATGGTCAACCCTTCTTTAAAATATCCCAAAATGGAGAATGTAGTAATACTAAAACACAATATAAGAACTGTAGAAAAGTAAACAAAAAATCTAAATACACATCAGAATGCACAGAAATAGTTGAGCCATTTTATTATATGGAGGTGGATAAACCAGTACAACAGTACTCAAAATATCAGACACTCAAGCCAAAGAGATGGCCAAGAATGACCCTGAAATGATCCCACAAGAGGTTGGTAACTACTGAACTACTGGAAGTAAAATAGCGTTGTCCATACTATAACTGTTGGGACTCCAACTACCAGAAAAATATAAATTTATATCTAGGCTGTTTGGGAGCTCTGATGATGCTAAAAATAGATATTTGGGCTCTATGAAGGAAACCCAAGATAACCCAAAAAGGATTTTCCAGATATATGAATCTTATAAAATCATCCTCTTAGGGCTTGCTCATATACACTATTGGGTATGCAGATCTACTACATGAAATGAAGAATATATGGTTGCATTGTTATACAATCATCTCAATGCAAGAAGGGCTTATCCCTTCACTAGATGCTTGGGATAAAAGCTCAAGATCTAGCTCCTCCAATCTCCTCCAATGAAGATAGTTTTTGATCACTCAACAACTTCAGAAAACTGCACTGTGAGAGAGGGAGGCTCAATAGTCTGCTACTATATATTTCAAATCAGCTTTGAAATTATGGAAACAATAAAACCAAAGTGAGGAGATGGTCCCTCATAGGATTTCCAGCTGAAGCACTGGAAACTTTCTTCCTCCAATAGATCTATAGGACTGAAATGTGAAATCCTTGAGGGGACTACTGCTGCATGGAGGTGAAATACAATGGACTGAATGTCGGATATAGATATGTTGCTCCTAGAAGACTGGATATGAATAACTAAATGGAAGGATGAATCCTCCACTAGTTTCCTAGCTAGAATGCTAGAAACAACCTCCTGAAGATGGCACCAATGCCTGATGAGGAATATAGCTCAATAGAAACCTTTCAGAGTAGGCACTCGAATTCCCCCATGGGTAAGGGTGGGATTTCCACTTGGAAACACCTTGTGGTAAATAGCACTACAGACATATCTAAACAACATAAGCATGCATAGAAATTTCCTAAGAGAAATCCAGATCTAAATAGATCAGAGATAATAATCCAAATATAAAATTTGCCTTCTATTGTGCCTTCACCTTCATTATATATATTGTGAGCCTTCCATAGCCTAGGCCCATCCCATAACTGTGTTGTACATGTGGACATAATTCTCCATGATTGACTGTGATGTCTCTCCATGTCCTCCATCATGTCTACATGTGTTGATCACCCTATCCATCATGTGTGCATTAAATGCACCACCTCCTACACTATGTCATCATAAGTGCTTTATGTCTTACCTTTAATGCACTATGATCTCAGTTTACCTTTTCCAAGATCCTCATGATTTTACATTTAAGATCCATGATCTTACTTGGCTGCTTAAACTTCCATGATCTATCTCATTAATGAGACATGATTTCCACTCCTTTCACATTCAAAAGTTGATCCATTACTCAATAATGTAGATCTACATATGAAATATCCATATTCACACATCAAAAGTGGATTTTATTTATATATGGGGTTTTTTGGTCCCTCCACCCTCTTATTTACTAAATTAATTATGAAAATTAAGAACTTTAATATTCCAATTATCTTGTGAAAAATTGGGAATATTACAGTCCTCCCTTGAAAAATTTTGCTTGACCCCAAGCAAATGCAAAAGTAGATGCTAGAGTAATATATCCCCCTCCAAATGGCATCCACACAAGGAAGGCTTCCCCATTTTCTGCAATGATTCATGCATGTCCAGCTCCAAAGCTGCCTCTCTAGAATGTCTACAATGGCCTCCAACTAAAAATTTAGATACCCATCCTCATCAATAAATCTCCAAGTGGAAACCATATGATGACTAAATATCTCCTCTACACATGAGATACATAAAATGAAGTGGTTCATTCCCAAAGTGGAAAGTCCCAACTCATGAACTATCTCTCCAACCAATGATACATAGAGTAGATTACATCTATCAATGTTCACATCATTAGCCCTGTTGGCCATGTAGGAATCAAACATAACATCAACATAGTGAAAAACAAGAAGTAGATACATATAGATGAACATGAACAATGTCAAACCATATTCTCCCAATAACAACCACCGCAAAAAATCCTTCTGCTGCCATGCTAGATCATCATGAAAACAAACAAGAGATCCATACTTTCTCAAAAGAAGCCATCGCAACAATGCTTCTTGTTGCCATGCCAAATATACATCAATATAAAAGTGAGAGCCATACTCTCTCAATAGAAGCCACTGCAGAAATGCCTCTTTCTGCCCTACCACATTGTCAATGTACCAAATGTACTGGTCATATTCTATCAAGAGAAGCCACCTTAATAAGTCATCTTGATGCCCCATCGTATCATTATCATACCATTTACAATTACCATAATCCCCCAACAGAAGCCAACGCTGTAAGGCCTCTTGTTTCCATCCTCCATCAATTTCATGCAATGTATGGGAAAAAATCAGCCCATGCTCTCCCAATAGTAACCAAATCAACAAGGATTCTTTCTTCCACCTTACATTTTCATGATGTAAGTCATGGAGCAACATAATACTAATGGACATGTGAAATGTCTCATTATTCAAATACAAACAATCCCCCTACTGCCACATCATATGAGAGTTGTGCAATGTCCCAAACCCAAGAACATAAATGAACATGAGATACATCCCAAATATAAATACATGTGAATACATGAGGCATGTCCCAAAAAAGAGTAAATACATGGACATAAGATATATCATGTGATGTCCAAACTCTCTCATCAATAATCATCACAGCCATGCCTCCTATTGTTGCATGTCATTAGTGATATACATGGCATGGATCCTAGAAATGCGAGATGTTGGGTGGTATCCATACTCACCAAAAAGCAACCAGTGCAACCATGCTTCTTGTTTCCTGGTATCATAGATCTGCAGGAAGGTATGAGACCTCCTGCTCCTCATCCGGATCCATTCATCCCAATGTGGATGATGAATCATGCCAAGCTCAATCTTAGTATCCTCCCATTATAGAATACCAACATCCTCCATGTGAATAGCTTTGCACCCCATTAAATGTTGAAGTGCACCTCCATTGAGGTCTCTCCATAAGATCCTCTTCTCATCAATGGCCCTCCAAAACCAATAAGGTTCTGGATCTGCTGCAGGTAAAATTTTCTCTTTGAACTATGATATTCTCATTGAGAAATATTCATCTTGAGAGGGGGAAAGATTGCCCATCTCAAGATGTCTACCATATATCATCCTTAACTCCATTGCTTCATGAGTGAAGCTACCTTTATAATTCTCAAAGAATAATGGGGCCCTCTCATCATCATTGCTATTAAGTGATAGCATTGTAGATCTGCAGGATGATACATGTGTTTTCTCATGGCCACATACAATGCTAAAATCATAGTTTAGAACTATACTGAATAGGATCATGCTCATCCCATCTTCTGAAACTTTACACTTCAACTCAAAGGGTTTAATGTAGCTCAACAATGATGAACTGGAATGGCTCTTCATCTCTTCCTTGATCAAATCAAGGGTCTTCTGCGCAGTCTTATGTTGCTGCTTCAAATCAGCATTTTTTTCTAATCCTTGGACATGCAATGGACCTAATGGCATGTTCCCATGAGTTTCAATAAGAGGTACTGAAACAATATGAGATGAAATTGGATGCATACCTTGGATCAACTAATACTCATAAACATCTTGCAATATCACAAGAGTTTCCTCTTCCATTGTAATGATCTCTCCAACTGCTGGTAAGAGTGAAGGTTGCTCCTCTATCAATGTACCAGCGTTGGAATCTACCTCCTCTTCCTCATGCATCTCCTAGATCATGCATGGGACTCTATATGTCAAGAGCTTAAGACTATCTTGTAAAGATGCAAGTGTCTCTCCTCTGGATACAAGAACTTCCACAGCTGGTGGTGAATGTAATGACTCTTTTTCCATAGTGACAAGAATGACATTCTCCTTTGCCTTCTCAGGAAATTTCTCTTTGTGATATGTCTCTGGTTTTCTCCTATCAAACTTATTCCTTATCCTTTGAAATAAATCTAAATATTTATTCACATTTGCATGCTCCATGTGACCAAACCACCAATCATTGGCTTCACCTTGAAGATGAAGTGCTGCAATATGAACAACCTATCTTTCAGCTACATGATGTAGCATGAAGAATGCATCTAACTCTTTCCTCCAAGCCTTTTTAGTGCTTGAGGAAGATCCATCAAATGTAGGAAAATGGAATCTATTTTGCCTCTTCTTCTATTGTTGTTGCAGGATCTTCTTTATTCTTTGAGTTTGAAGAATTGTTGGACAGTTAGATTCTCCCTAAATTCTCTAGACTGTGACTTGTACTCTTCTAGATATATACTGAGAGTCTCATGAGTCTTAGGTTCCATATTTCTTCTTTCTTCAAACCATTCACCTTCTTCAAAGAAAGTGGGCATAGTAGATATTTGAGGAGATCTATGCTTCTACAGTATTATTTGTTGCTGATAGGAAGTGTCGAGACTTTCTTCATCCAATATTCTTCTTAGATCCTTGCCTTCCATTTCTCTCTTCATTTTACTGACTTCTATAGGGTAAAATTATTGGGTTGTTGGTTATCGAATATCCCTCTCAGGGCTTTCCAGTGCCCGAGGCAGATAGTAAGATTAGTTGTATAGGTCACAAAGAAGATGCATATATGTTCATGTCAACTTAAACAACTTGATAAAATGAGATTGAAGATTACCTCTTTTTAGATCCCGAAGTCTTTGGAGAGCACTAAGTAGTGAAACAGGGATCCTCGTTCACTAGCTCTAAATCCCGACCCTATGATCAATCAAAGCACCCGCGTAATCTCTACTACAATATACTTCCTATCAATTAATTTAACATATGATAAAAATTAAGCAATGCACATCTAAGCCATTCATCTCATGCTATGTAAGAAATTGAGAAACAATAAAAATATTGACGCATAGAATGGACAAAACAGATACAGTTCTATTGATTTATAAAAAGGAGGATTAAAACCGTCAGTTGTACCAAGCCCTCCTCAGTCTTCCAATCTCTCTCTCTCTTTCTATAAATGTGGTGATGTCTTAGTCAAAAAGCTCTCAATGAACTTATTTGACCTTTGACCTTCACACTACAACAACAAATTCTCTACTTCCCATGAATTCAAAAAACCTTCGACCTTGGACCAAGAGCCCACAGCTCCATTTTATAGCAGATGGAGAGGGAAAACCTTGCCTTTCTCCTTCCACCAGTTCTAAATAGAAAAAACCAAGATGTTTCCTCAACTTTCCATGCTTTTTCCTTTCTTGAGAGTCTGGTTGTTTTTGGCAAGACCTAATAAGAGGTTAGTGCCTTTCTGTTTCCATTTTGCACTAACTCTCTATGAGAAAAAGCTGGAATTTCTAATCATTCTCTATGGGTTTTTCTTGTTTCAAACTCAAAACACAGGTAACGCTCCCCTCTAGGCTAAACAGAACATTTCCCTAGCCACTAACGCGACATTTTCTTGGATCAGGAGCGTTATAATGCACTCTGGTTGCTATAGGGGCACGTTACCTTGGCAGAAGTAGGTTTAGTTTAGGTCTCTTTCTTCCTTCCATATTTTTCTTCTCCTCTGAGCTAATGAGGAGGTAATTTGACCTGTAAAAGATGTCCCCTAAAGTGTGAGGTCAGAGATGAAGATGATGGCTGAAATACTTTATAATATGTGTAGTAGAGCTAAAGATATTGGAGGACTGAGGAAAACCTGAAACAACAACATATGTCAAAAAATATAGTATCTATCTTGGGTCGAGAATATCCATGCTCAGTAGCTAATCAACATGATTTCTCTAAAATAGAGATATGAACAATGTGTCCACTAATAAGCGTAATGTGGAAGTATCTGTCAGAAAAGGATCAATACTGAAAAGTTGTCTCCATAAACAATATCGCAACTTGGGGAAGGAAAACACAGCTGAGATGGTGTAGCCTTCGCCTCAAGGTCTTGACCGCCGCTTCACTTAAACTGCATATTTCTCGACATGTGAATGAAGGAGATGTCGTCGAACATGTGAGAAATCTTCTGATTACTAGTCGATAATGAAAATTGTTAACAGATGCGAAGGTGGCCACCAATAATGATGATGGTCCCTAATATGCACAATACAATCTAGCGAGTGTGAATAAAAGGAGTTGAAGTCAAACACTCGTAGAATCATTCGATCAGGAGCCAATGATGAGGAACCCCAATCAAACACAAGATCACCTGCCACTGATGTCTGCAAGTATCTAGGTACTAATGAGTTTCTGGATCAACTTCCTAGATAAGATGTTGAATTTGATAGAAAGAGATCTATCGAAAGGTAGGCACTGAGGTGTCCTATATCAGTCAACACGAAATGGGAAAAAGATGATTTTTTTCTTGATGAAAATAATGAAGAGAAAATGGGGATAACTGACGAAAAATAATTTATGGCATAATTATTAGTTTGGTTGATATGAGGAGTAGTAGATAGCGAGATCTACTTGAAAAATAGAAGGCACTCTAACAGGGTACTAGGCAGTTGAGGCTTAATGAACACCAAAGAGTATTTTAGGATTTTACCAGTGTAGGAACACTAGGAGATGAAGGCTAAACTCATAGATGGTAGGGTTCGGCTAACTGTGAAAGTGTTTTCTGCAAAGTGCCATGTTCAAGATTTTTGCTGCCAAATCGACCTTTCTTAAACGTAACAGAGGTAGTATCCATTTTGTCCAAATTTTTCCCCGTCTGATTAGGTTTAATGAGTCCAGACGAGTAAACTCGGTGAATTTTTCATATTTAGAGAGTCTTAAAAATGTCGTAAAAGACAACTCCGGGGGGGTACCTTTGTCATGTCTTGATAACCGGGCACGTCAAAGGGAGAATAGTAAGCCCGAAATAGTTCATTTTCCGTGATTTATTCCATCGAAAATAGAAAAGTGATAAATATATGTTCGATGGATGTCTACCTCAATTTTTATGAGTACAAGGAGACGAAGTAAACTCAATATTCTTTGTGAAATTTTAACGAGTCCAACAGAGAAAAACTCTGTGCTCTCCGTGAAATTTTAACGAGTCACGCAGAGAAAAAACTCGGTGCTCTCTGTGAAATTTTAACAAGTCACGTGGAGAAAAACTCGGTGCTCTCCATGAAATTTTAATGAGTCACACAGAGAAAAACTCGGTCACTTTTTCTGTTTAAAGAGCTTTGAAAAAGAGGAAAATAATGGCTCCTGACTCTCTGTCGTGGTAGTTTAATGAGCCTAACAAAGGCAACTCGAGGTTTTTTCAGTTTTATGAGCTAGAAAAGGTCCCTAAAAAGAAAGCTCAGTGCTTCTTCATGTCAGTTTTAATGAGTCTGAAGAAGAGAACTCCAGGTTTTTCGGATTAACGAGCAAGAAAAAGGCCATAAAAAGAATGCTCAAAATTGACTTCATGTAAGTTTAACGAGTTCGAAGAAGAGAACCCGGATGAGGAGGGGCAGGGTGAGCATGCATTTTCTTCATGAAAATTTGACACGGATGGCACTTATGGACCGCTGCAATGCAGTCTTTAAAAAAAGTGGGCCAATAATAACCTGTGTGCAGGATTTTTTGGGCAGTATCTATGCCTGAAAGATGACCATCACACGCCCCTGCATGGCAGTCATTCAAAACACGTTCCTCTTCATTAAGAGTGAGACAACACCGAAGAATAGTATCGATACCATGATGATATAAAGTATCATTCAGCATGAGGTAGTTTTTTGCATGGTGGTGAATACGACGACGGTCGTCGGACGTGAGAGTTGGACGGAAGCGTTGGCTTTGTAGGTGTTAGGCCCTTGTAATTTCAGCAGATTGGCAAGACTAAAGCTGCAGAGACAACATTTGAACCACTTTGGGATTCTAGGGTCTAGCCCTCCTAAATCCAGAGAGGGATCTCTCTATAAGTGCAAAGATTGATTTATCTTTAAGGCTTGAAATATGATATTAGGCTAGTTATGAAGAACAAGGTTTTTGTTTGTTTTGGTTGGGAAAAGATATATGAAGGTGAAGGAAGTCTAAAAGAAGGGTGAAAGGTGCATGAAAGTGAAAGAGTGGTTCAGCTAACAAGATAGGCAAGAAGCAGCTTCAATCCATTGGGCTATGGAGTCATAATAGGATTTAATTGAAATAGCAAGGTTCAAGAGTGGTCCATGGGGCAAGTCATCTATGTCAAAGGATCTCTTTAAGTTGATTTTATGGAATGAAACAATAAGAAATGGAGATAAAATAGATGAAGGAACAAAGGGCAGCCTAAGATCAAGTAAGTACTTTGAAACTATCCAGCTTTTGGCATGCACTTGGGAAAAACATAAAAGTAATCTAAGATCAGGTAAGTGCTTTGAAACTAGCCTGCTTTTGATGCACTTTTAATAGAAAAAATTCAAAACAAAAAATAGAATAGCTTAAGATCAAGTAAGGACTTTGAACCTATCTTGCTTTCAGCATATTCAAAGGGAAAATTTTTAAAGCAACTGTTGGAGAAGAAACTAGAGGATAGGGCTAACCATAGACTTCTCTAGTTTGAGTTTAATTAGCAAACTTTTCAAGACAACACTTAAGATAAACAAAGAATAGTCTAAGATCAGGTAAGGAATTTGAACCTATCTTGCTTTCAACATATTCTTAGGGAAACTTTCAGACAACCTTTGGAGATAAAACTAGAGGACAAGGCTAACCATAAACTTCCCTAGTTCAAATCTACTTAGCATAAACTAAAAATAACATTCAAGAAAAATGTTTGAAATTTAGACAGTAAGACGTGGGAACACCAACATTCCTTAACTGTTTGGACTGTATTAAATCATTCTCAAATACACAATTGGAGGAAAACATAAAGATAAAGCTTATCAATGAGAGTAGGGTACTTGTAAGAGTAAATCCTAGCAATATATTTGTTGTTCTTTATCAGAGAAAAGTGGACAGAATGGAAACAAAAAGAAAATAACAATTTACAATAAGAAACACATCACCGTTGACATAGACCAGGATCCCATAAATCGGCTTGTATTTGATGTTCAAACCAATTACAATCATCAAGTCCAGTGGTTCTCTATAGCTTCAAACTTTTCAACTCAACTTAGGTATCTTCAATTACAAATAGAGCTTACAGCAGCTTCAGAAAACTATTTACATGCATCATATATTCAGAGACCAACCTATATCTCATCTTCTTCTGAAGTAGTTATAGAAGAAAGAGGAGGTGGGATGAAAGAAAATATATTTTAGTTGAATTAATACAAGTTAATGCTTCTTGGCCTTTGAGGGGCTCAACAGAGAATATTTCTGATATTTCCTCTGTATTAATTGGTTCTCATTAAGTATTTTTCCGTTTAGCAGAGTTTGTTGACTTTAGAACTCTTCAGGTAGGGTTTGCAATAACTTTGGCCGTTTTAAACAAAATATCACTGACTAAGGAAATAACTATGCCTTCTTTGATTTATGAAAGCTTGTAGGTGGCGCTTTGGTAGCTGGGGGATTCTTTTAGCCTCTGATGTGGTAGTGGAGGCTTCTTGGACTGATAGATTTCATTTTTTTCCCTAAAACACTGTTAATTTGCTTTGATCTATGCTTTTAGCTTTAATTCTTTGAACTGGAGGAATAAAATCTTGGTTTTCAGGTTTAGGATTTTAATCTTCCTTTATCACTGATTTATTCATTACTGATACTCTTTGGTTTTTTAATGTTTACTTTGTTTATAGTCACACAGATGATTTCAGGATATTTCCCATGCTCATGAGGCATGGAAAAATCATAGTTTGAAACCCTGCAGATTTCCCTTTCTTCATTGATTTAAGGCATGGAATCGTCATTTCGAACCTCTTTGTCACCTGTATGTGACTGTGGAAAGAACACAGATCAATCACCATTAAAAAACTCTGAAAAAACACACAAATATATTATATAAAATCCTGCGAAATTGGTTAAGACTACTTCAAAGGTTAAATGGAAGGGATGGAGCTATGCGGAATGGAGGAATTTGCAGCAAAAACGAAGGAAAACGCTTGGTGGAAGTGTAACGGGTGTGAATGGAGTTTGGGTGCGAGGGTGAATCGAGGTCGTTGATCTAGAATGATCAACGGTGAAGATCTTTTGATGAATTCTTGGGGGAAAGTGGGTGAATGGTGGTGAAACTAATTCAGGGTCATTCGATCAAAAGGATGAACGGTGGAGATGAAGCGATGAAGTTTTTCAGAGAATAGATGAGGGAAAAATACTTCGGGTTATAATGAAATCTGGGCCGTTAGATCAAAAAAATGGATGGAAAAGATCAAAAGGTGAAAATTTAATGCGGAGGGTAGGTGGTTTGGTGGAAAACCAACAGCGGTTTTCACGCAGCTCTAAGGCGGTTTTGAATTTTGGTCAAAAAAACGCGATATAGGTCAGCATTCAACACGTGGATTTTTAAAACCACCCATATCACGTAATTTTAAAACTTTAACTTCCAGGTGCAAAATCATGCGATATCATGTGCTGGCCATCAAATCTATGGTGTTAGATTGGACGGTTGTGAGGAGAGCGCGATGGAGGTAAGATGCACAGGCGGAAAAGGTAGGCAGGGTCAAGGGTGTTTTATATCTGGACTGTTGGATCTTAGGAATGAACAACCCAGATCTATTGATAGGGGAGGTAGGTCCCAAGGGAGTTGGGCCTATCGAGTTAAATCTCGGCTGTTAGATCTTTATGATCGATGGCCCAGATTAAATCAAAGATCGCATCACGGAGGTCAAAAGGAAAAGTGGAAAATTTTGATGCGATTGAGCGCTGTCCATCAGATCAGGGAGTCAGATGGATGGTTGAGAGTTAATCAGAGGGGCAAACATGAAGAATTATGGGCAGAGTTGCGACGAGATCTTAGCCATTGGTTCTTGTGGATTCGACGGCTAAGATTTAATCGAGAAGAATGGCATCGGAGGGGGGCAAGGGAAAACACGAAGGGAGTTTTGTGATGCGATGAAGTATCGACCATCGGATCGAAGGATGATCGATGGTCCAAGTTGAAACGAAGGTCGCAAAGGCGGGAGGTAGTATGAAGAATGGGCATGATGTGATGAGCAGACGGCTGTTGGTCTGCAGAGATCAACAACCCAGATTTATTTTAAACTTTTCGTCGAGTTTTATGAAAAAGCAAAGGAAAAAGGTTCAAGAAAGGATTTTTAAATTATTTTTAGCACCCGATTGCGGGGCTAAGGTCCTGTGAAAATGATGAAGAGATCGGGGCTTTAGGAAGAAAGGGCTTAATCGCATCGAAGTTTTTGAAAGTAAGAGGTAACAAGGAAAATAGGAAAACCCGATTGCGAATGCACGATTAGGCCTTAGCACCTGGTCTCGGTGCTAGTTTTATGCAAAAAAAGGGGCATGGGGCTAAGGCCAAAAGGGGCTTAAAGCCTTATAGAAAAATGAAGGTCTTTAGGCCAAAATGAGGGTTTTTCAGAGGTTTTTGAGGGTTTCGATAAGGTTAAAAAAGGAGTTTTAAACCTTATCAAAGGGAATTTATGAAGGGAATAATTGAAAATGAGGGAAATGGAGGAATTTTATGAAGAAAGAAGAGGATGATAATGGGGTTATTTATGAGTGAAAGGAGGGGTAAAAATGATGGGAAAATGGGGTTTTTTAGCAGTCTTCTTTAGGCAAACAACAGATTTTTCAGGATTAAATGAGGGAAACAGTAGTGAAGATTAACTAAGAGGGTAAATATCATCTTAAGACTTCAAAAACTCACAATTTGGATATGAAATTGTTTCTTGAAGGCTAAAAAAAATTTTAGCCACCATTTGATATGACAAATTTTATAGGTGTCTAACAGTAGGTAGACCAAAATGTCTCCATACCATGGGTCCGAAGAATCAACCAATTATACAGATTCATCAAGAAATGGACCATGAGCTACTTCTCCTGGGTCAATTCTGGGAAGGTCCGATAGAAATTCAGCAAAGACTAGAGATTTCTTTTCTTTGCCAGCTGTGAAGACCAAATCAAATTGTTGGAGGATTATAATCCATTTGGAATATTTTCCTCCAATAATTTGTCGAGACAGGATGTTTCGGATGGGGTTTTCCAAAGAAATAACAGTAGTCTGTAGCAGCAATATATAGTGTTGGAGTCAGGTGACGGCGAAGACTACCACCAGAGAAAGTTTCTCCACATGTGAATAACGTAGTTCCGGGCCAATCAGACCTTTTGAAAAGTAGTATATCACATGTTCATTGTCATCATTGTGAACTTGAACCAAAATCATTCCAAGTGAGGATGGTGAGGCTGCTAGGTAGAGGAGAAAGTCGCATGAGTAGTCGGGGGCACTAAGGAGTGGGGCTGAAACAAGTGCTTGTTTTAAAGTGTCAAATGACCGTTGAGCTTGGTAATCCCATAAATATAGTGTTCCCTTCTTCAATAATCACATAAATCCTTTCATCATCTCAGCATAATTGACAATGAATCGACGTAAAAAATTTTCCTTCCCTTGCAAACGTTGGAGTTGCAGGATGGATTGTGGCGCTGGAAATTCAACAATTTCTTTAATCTTATCGATATTAACCCTAATCCCATGCATGGAGACAATTAAGCCTAGAATACGTCCGGACTCGACCATAAATACGCACTTATGAGGATTCAGATGTATATTGTAGAACCTACACTGAGAAAAAAATTCTTTCAGATGAGCAAGGTGATCAGGTCGTTTCTTGGAATGGGCCAGAGTGTCATCCAAGTAAGCCTGTAAAATATGTCGAATGTCATGGAAGGAGTAGTCCATAGCCCCAAGGACATACGAAAATAGTTTTATCTTAGTCATCTTTTTTTATCTCAATCTGGTTATACCCCGAGACACCATCCATAAAAGAAAAAGACTCACATCCGACTCAATCATCAAGGATCTGATCTATGATCAGTGTAGGATAGTTGTCTTTGGGACAAGCAGCATTTAGATCGCGATAATCAACACAAAATTGGATGGTGCCTTGTTTTTTGTCTACGGGGATCGGATTGGAAACCCATTCCGTCAAAGGAACGGGATAGATGAAACCAGCGTTCAAAATTTTTTCTACTTCAGTTTTTATGGTGGCCACTTTGCGCGGGTGGACAGGTTGGAGTCGCTATCGAATAGGTTTGGCATTGTCATAAAATTCGATTTCGTGCTCAACTATAGATGGATCCATGACGGGAATTTCATCATAAGACCAAGCAAACACATCATGGAATTCCTTTAAAAGGGATGTGAAGCACGCAATTTCCTCAGGATTGCAATCTACTCCAATCTGAATGTTTTCCACGATACCCGTTTTGACCGAGATATCTATGAGCATTGTCTTAGAAATATTTCCCATGTTCCGTTTCGAATCGATGGTTTGAACAGTCGTGTAAATGGAATGGATTATCTCAGGTGGGTCAAAGTATGGAATTTGAGTATTTATCGCATTCGAATCAAACATCGAAGCGCGATGGTGGAATTCTCCCCAAGGTCGTTCTTCTAGAGACATGATCTCTCAAATATCTTCATCTGTAGGTAGGATTTCATCGAGGAGATCTTTAGAAAGAATTGTGATGGGTGAGGAGTTCATACCATTGGTCGAAACCATAGCCATGGAGGGTTCAGATGTAATTTGGATGGTTTGGTAAACCAACTCGGTTGGTGAGAGCGGCATCTGATCTCCATAGGAATCAATGTCTGAAGGTTCTGGTAGGATCCATGGGTTTATAGAGCCATCCAATGTGGTGGATATCATTTCAACTGTATTTGGAAGCTCTAACGGCGGGAGAGGAAAGAAACCCATTAGGGAATATGCCTTCAGAAAACCGGTACCAACACTGACGTAAGAGTAAGGAAAGTCTCCTATTAGGGGTATAGTGCTACTTGGTAACGTGGTATAATCAGGGGTGCATAAGGATAACTGATCCACTGTGACTATTTTCCCATCCAATGGAAATAGGATGAGTCAGAAGACCGAAGAAACAATGGCAGTCATGGCATAAGACCAACTGCGATTGAGCAATAGATTATAGTCGAGATGGTGATCTATGACTTCAACATCCACAGTTATCGTTTTCCCACTCAGAGTGATGGGAAAGCTAGCAAGGTATCCTTTTGGGAGGAATGTGTGGCCATCGAAAGCTTTGAGGGAATTCGACGGTGGTGACAAAGTAGGAGAACTTAAAGCGAGCCAGCAAGCATGTGACATAACACAGGTCAAAGCACCTTCGTCAATGATAGTACGATGGATTGGTCTCCCTTTCGACACAACCTGCACCTGGTATGCGAGTTGGTACAAAAGGAGAGGTTTAGATTTTTCCATATGAAAGATAGCTAGCATGGAATCCTGGGGGTCTATTCCACCAATGGCCGAAAGCAAGGCTTTCCTTTGTTCTGGATAGGTTTGCAATACTTCGAGAGCAGACATAGCTGATGGTGCCTGCGCCAAATCTTCTACAATTTTGTATTTTTGGGTTGCACGTGCAAAGGTGTTATGAGTCATGCATCAAAATGTCCCTTTAAGGGGACGAATCACGGGTTCAGCAGTAGGCCATTCGATATGCAGATCGTTGGGCAGCGATGGATTCGAACTGGTACCAGGTTCTTGAGCGTCTATGGTAGGATTTCCATAAATCTTGGTTCATGTTTGAAGTTCAACACTTTCAACACCATAAATGGCGAATGATCCTTCACCAGAAGGATGTGAACCACCATTTCCCCGTGGTGGGGGTTGTGGCGAGTTTGCAACCATGTGTTGCTATTGCTGCTGTTGATTAGGGAAAGGATTATAAAGAATGGCAGGTGTTCTCCCAGAATCCTTTCTTGTGATAAAATCAGTGCATTCCTGTAGCCGAGGACATTTGTATGTCAAGTGGTCCTTTGCACAAATGTTGCAAGGAAATTTCATGGGTTTCTCCTTCCCTTTGTCATTTTTAGCAGCGTTTTGCTGATTAGGATTATTCTGATGGTCTGACTGCTCTTCCGAAGAAGATGTCTTTTTCTTGTTCTTCTTGTTCCTTCCACTAGGATTTTGTGAAGTTTGCACAGAATTTACCTCAGCGGTAGGAAGAGTAGTCGAGTGGTTAGGGGTGGTGGCAGCCATAGATGGCTGGGAGATTTTCCCTCGAGACAATTGTGTGACTACGCCAAATATTGTGCCAATGAGACCGTCGGGGTGGTCTCCGGGTTTCAGAGTTGTGAGAGAATTTGGGTTACCAGGGGCATTGGGGAGTAGATCATATAGCGTGCCAAATTGTGAGTAGATAAAATCCAAATGTTGGGCACAACGAATGCATTGATCTTCTGTAACCCCACCGGATAGGCCAATGTCTTTAGAGATGTGGGGTAAGAGAGACTTACAAAACCAATTAGATAGAAGATGATCCGGGATTGGCGCTTTGACAAGCCTCATCCTACACCTCCATTCATGAATGTGATCGAAGATGTGGTTGGCAGTGTCTTGGCGCAACGAGGTTAATAGTTCTATTATGGTTTCATATTTGATTGGTAATTGGAATTTATTTAGAAACTCCGTAGCTAAAGCACCAAAAGTGTTGATGGTGGTTCATGGTAATTCAATATACCACTTGGTAGCATTGCCAATGAGAGTGCGGGGGAAAAGCCGAAGCCAGATACTATCATCCACCATGGAATTAGATATAGACCATTGATGAAAGGTGGTGATGTTTGAAGCAAGATCCTCCCCTTGTTTCCCATTGAATTTCGGGATGTCAAATGGAATCTTGTGCAGAAATGGAGGCCAGAGCGGGTTGTGATTGATGGGATCATTAGTCAATTTATAGATTCGGGGATGTCTAGAGCTGCTAAAAATGGCAATTGCGGGTTTTCCCCCGAATCTAGCCAAGGAATTATTGGCTAACTATTTGGACCATAGGGTCCACCCATCAATGTGTTACCAGTAGGATAAGGAGGACTTTGATAGAAATTTACTATAGGTGGAGGGGTAGGGATATATGGTTGTTTTCCATAGGGCATATTGTATTGCGGGGCGAACGGTTGGTTGCTTCCAGGATAAAAGTGTCCCCTTTGTCCAAATGGAGGTTGGGGTGGGTTGGCCCATATGGACGCAATAGAGCTAGCCAAAGGCATGCTACTACTTGCATAATTCAGCAACGACATAGACCCTACACCAATATTTAGACCACTTAAGGGAATAGTGTTAACAATAGGTTTTCCGGTTTGTCCTAATGGTTGCAGGGGTAGTGAAACACTTCCCATCGTCTGCATGTTGGTGACACTGTCCCTTGGTATGGAGGCCAAGGGGTTTGAACTCAGCAAAGGATTCTGACTGAAAGGGTTGTTAAAAGGAACCGAAGTAGGCACACTCATGGGAGGGGAAACCGTAGGTCCCGACGTGGTCATGGTAGGAGTAGATCCTGAAGGACTCGGCGAGTTACTCACATTTGTGATGACTGTAGGGTTGGGACTAGGCATAAGTTTACTACTGGGGTTACCAAGTAATGGCATAGAACTGACAACTGGCGAGGAGGATGGTGGCGAACCTGGGATGGTTGCCATTGGTACCGACCCTGTGGATGCCGGTTGTGAAATGGATTTTTTTGTGGCCGAAGACATATCTTGGTGTGGTGGAATTTGAACTATCATAGTTGTCGATGGATCAGTGAGTGGAGGATTGTAATGAGGTACAATGCCTTCCGTAAAAGGGTCCTCTGAAAATTTCGTATGATATGGGGCTATGTGAAAATCAGGATTTGTCAATGGAGACTGCTCTTCTGCAGAAGGCACGGGTTCACTAAGGTTCAATTCTTCCTCTGGAGTCAAAGGAGGTAGACCTTGCTATCTTCGGGACAAACAGAGTGGGTCGGAAGATGCCACGGTGACCTACTTATTTTTAACAAATTTAAATAAATTGTGATGTATTATAAAGTCTCAGTGACAGTAACCACACACCTAAAAAATAAAAAATAAAAAAGGACTCTCTAAAATCAATCAGCAAGTAGCCAAAATAGGTTGCCCTATCTGAGTACTACCATTTTCTAGAGATGAAACCCAGTATCATAATAGCATACAGAGAGGGTTGGTCGTAAGTACAGTTAAGGTTACTCTAAAGCTTCGCCCGAACCTCAGACGATAGGTGTAAGTACTCTCGTGGAGACAAGTACCCTCCTAAAGACCGAAGACAGAGTACGTCCGTCTGTTTTAGGAACTAGGACAGCCCGTCCCAGTCACCTTTTGCAAGTCCCTAAAAATTTTGACCACTAAGGATACCTCAAATCACAGACATCATCAGGGGGGTCAAGGTCGTAGACAGCACGCTATATGGGAAGAACACCTAGATCCCAGATCTAGTTTCGACATCCCTGAAGGGAACCCAAATATATAGAATGCCCATCGAATGCAATTGAAGGTGGGCTACATTCTTGTACACCAAAGTGTTGTCTCGCACTTAGCTCCAGTAAAGGAGTGGTCCTGATAATATGAGTGCAGTAGGATTTCTCTCATTAATGACTCTAGTTTCAAGTTTGGGTGATTTTTTCACTTTTCCTACCCCAAGATCCTAGCCTAAACTACTGTTGGTGTGAGCTCAGAAAAATTTATATGATTTACTTTATTATCGCTTGATTATTAATGTACTTGATTATTAGTCTTGCAGAGGGGGAGTGGACGTATGAAATGTGATGAGACTCTGACTCAAAAAACCATGCAAAAATATGCTCTAAATATTCAATTTGATGAAGAGTATTTCTACAAGGATAGGTTTCCTTTCAACATCCATGCACCAAGAATTCAAATAACACAGTTCAAATTTAAAGATTCAGACATCAATTTATCTCTTTTTCACAGTCTTTTAACCAAAATTTTCAGAATTAATCCAGCTAGATGCAGAAAAACTAAAAAAAAAAAATTCCTTTCTCTAAAAAGAAAATGTATTTGACACTAAATTTTCAAATAAGAACAAACAAATAGCAATGCCAGCTGGTAGAAAAACACAGGGATTTAGCAAAGGAGTGGCTTTTATGGCTAAAAAACTCTACAACCAAAATGGGGACACAACACGGGTGAACAACAAATTTTGGATGAGTAACGCACTTGTTCTAAGAAAATACCGCGTTAATGCAGGGACTAACACACTGTAATCAAGCAGAGAACGTGTTATAACAGTCTGGAACACTAGTAAAGGTAGTGTTAGCCAGGGTAAAATTCTTCATATGGCCAAACAGGGTCTGAACTGAACTCTGTGAGCTTTTGAAATGTTTACTGGGCATAAAATTTGGTTAGAAGGATATCTGAACAGAGGAAAGAAGGAGGAATGAAAGAAATAGCCCGGAAACTTGGGGTTACAATCCCCAGCGGAGTCACCAATTCTCATATAGGGTAAAATGCTTGGGTTGTTGGCTATCGAATATCCCTCTCAGGGCTTTCTAGTGCCTGAGGCAGACAGTAAGATTAGTTTTATAGGTCACAAAGAAGATGCATATATGTTCATGTCAACTTAAAACACTTGATAAAATGAGATGAAAGATTACCTCTTTTTAGATCCCGAAGTCTTTGGAGAGCACTAAGTAGCGAAACAAGGATCCTCCTTCACTAGCTCTAAATCCTGACCCTATGATCAATCAAAGCACCCACGTAATCTCTACCACAATATACTTCCTATCAATTAAGTTAACATATGATAAACATTAAGCAATTCACATCTAAGCCATTCATCTCATGCTATGTAATTAATTGAGAAACAATAACAATATTGACGCATAGAATGGACAAAACAGATACAGTTCTATTGATTTATAAAAATGAGGATTACAACCGTCGGTTGTACCAAGCCCTCCTCAGTCTTCCAATCTCTCTCTCTCTTTCTCTGAATGTGGTGATGTCTTAGTAACAAAGTTCTCAATGAAATTCTTTAACCTTTGACCTTCACACTACAACAACAAATGCTCTGCTTCCCATGAATTCAAAAAACCTTCAACCTTGGACCAAGAGCCCAAAGCTCCATTTTATAGCAGATGGAGAGGGAAAACCTTTCCTTTCTCCTTCCACCAGTTATAAATAGAAAAAACCAAGATTTTTCCTCAATTTTCCATGCTTTTGCCTTTCTTGAGAGTTTAGTTGTTTTTGGAAAGACCTAATAAGAGGTTAGTGCCTTGCAGTTTCCATTTTGCACTGACTCTCTATGAGAAAAAGCTGGAATTTCTAATCATTCTCCATGGTTTTTTCTTGTTTCAAACTCAAAACATGGGTAACACTACCCTCTAGGCTAAACAGAGCATTTCCCTAGCCACTAACGCGACCTTTTCATGGATCAGGAGTGTTATAACACACTCTGGCTGTTATAGGAGCGTGTTACCTTGGTAGAAGTAGGTTTAGTTTAGGTCTCTTTCTTCCTTCCATATTTATCTTCTCCTATGAGCTAATGAGGAGGTCATTTGACCTGTAACATTGACCTCCTTTGAAAGATCTTGCAGGGATCTAAAGAGAAGAGTGGAAAAAATGCAATCCTCCTTCATGATAGATCTCTTCTATCTGCTTCTTATTTTGATGCAAAAGATGAAGTGTCCACAAGCTGAGCCAGAGATCATTCTATGATACCACTGTAATATCCAAAAATGGATAATGCAGTAATACGGAAACAGAATATAAGAACTATAGCAAAGTAAACAATAAATCTAAATGCACACAAATAATTAAGCCATTTTATTATATGGTGTTACAGGTCAAAATACCTCCTCATCAGCTCAGAGGAGAAGAAAAATATGGAAGGAGTACAAAGACCTAAATTAAACCTATTTCTGCCAAGGTAACACCTCTCTATAACAACACAAGAGCATCATAACCCAGCTAATCAGTGAATGGGCCACGTTAGTGGCTAGGGAAACGCTCTGTTTACACTAAAGGGAAGCGTTACCCATGTTTTAAGTTTGAAAATGGAAAAACCCGCAGAGAATGATTTGAATCTACGGCTTTCCCTCACAAGAGAGCCAGTTCACAAAGGAAACTTCAAAGCACCAATTCATTATTGGTCACTGCCTGAAAAGACTGAACTCCCAAGGAGGCAAAAGCATAGAGATTAAAAAAACATCTTAGTTTTTTCTATTCCAAACTAGTGGAAAGAGAAAGGCAACAACGGCTTTCTCCCTCTCCTATAAAAAGGAGCTGAAGGCTCTTAGTTGAAGGTCGAAGGATTGCTAACGTTCTGAATACTTGTGAAGTAGAGAACAGTGTTATAGTGTGAAGGCCAAGAGCTTGTTGACTAAGACTTCACTACTTGAGAGATAGAGAGATTGGAAGGCTGAGGAGGGCTTGGTACAACCGACGGTTGTAATCCTCCTTCTTTCAAAATCAATAGAACTGTATCTGTTTTGTCCATTCGATGCTTAATATTGTCATTATTGTTTGAATACTTACGTAGTATGATATGAATGGCTCAGATGTGCATAATTTAGAGGTTCATTATATATTGGCTTAATTGATAGGATATATGTTGTGTTAGAAATTACGCGGGTGCTTTGATTGATTGCAGGACTAAGATTTGGATTCGGTGAAGAAGGAATCTTGTTTTGCTTCCTAGTGCTCTCCAAGGGACTCCAAGATCGTCAAAGAGGTAATTTTCTATCGCATTCCATCAAGTTGTTTTAAGTTAATATGAACATGCATATGCCATCTTTGTGAACTATACAACTAATCTTACTGTCTGCCTCAGGCACCGGAAAGCCCTGAGAAGGATATTCGAAAACCAACAACCCAAGAAGTTTACCCTATAACAGAATTGGCAACTCCGCTGAGGAGTTTCCCCATAGTTTCCAGACTATTTCTTCCCTCCTTTCTTCTATCCTCTGTTCACAGACCCTTCCGACCAGTTTTGATGCCTAGTAGACATATCAAATGCTTGCAGAGTTCAATCCTGTTTCTGTTTGACCATATGAAGAACTTTACCATGGCTAACGCTACTTATGTAGGTTTTCCAGTGCATTATAATGTTTCCTCTGCTTAAATATAGTGCGTTAGTCTCTGGATTAACATCGTCTTTACTCAGAGACAGTGCGTTACTCAGCCAAAACCTTTCTGTTCACTGCTGTGATTGTGTTTTAGTTGCAGAGCTTTTTGGCCATCAATATCTTTCATTGACTGAATCCATGTGCTTTTATACTAAGTTGGCATTTATGTTTGTTACTCTTGTTTGAAAATTCAGTGTCCAAAGAATTTACGTTTTAGAGAAGAATTTTTTTTTTCTTTTTTTTCTGCATCTAGCTGAGTTTATTCTGAAATTTTCAGTTCATAGACTGTTAAAAAAGAGTTAGATAGAAGTCTGAATCTTTAAAGTTGAACTGTGCTATTTGAATGTTAGTGCATGGATGTTGAAAAGAAACCTCTCCTTGTAGAAATACTCTTCATCAAATTGAATACTTAGAGCATATTTTTCATGGTTTTTTGAGTCAAAGTCTCATTACATTTCATACGTCCACTCCCCCTCCGCAAGACTAATAATCAAGTACACTAAGAATCAAGCGATAATAAAATCAATCACATTACTCTTTTTTCTTCTTTTTTTTGAACTCACACAAACAGTAGTTCAGGCTAGGATCTTGGGTTAGGAAAGTGAGAAAATCACCCAAGATCTCAAAACTTGAAATTAGAGTCATTAACAAGCGAAATCCTACTGCACTCATATTATCGGGACCGTTCCTTTACCGGAGCTCAGTGCGAGACAACACTTGGGTGCACAAGAAGGTAGCCCGCCTTCGACAGCATCCGGTGGGTGTGTTATATATTGGGGTTCCCTTCGAGGATGTCGAAACTAGATCGGGGATCTAGGTATTCTGCCCATATAGCACATTGTCCTTGACCGTGGACCCCCCTGATGATGTCTGTGATTTGAGGTATATTTAGTGGCCATACTTTTTAGGGACTTACACAAGGTGACTAGGACGGGCTGTCCTGGTACCTGAAACAGACGGACCCACTCTGTCTTCGGTCTTTAGGAGGGTACTCATCTTCACGAGAGTGCTTACACCTATCGTCTGAGGTTCGAGCGAAGCTCTAGAGTGACCGTAACTGTACTTTTGACCAACCCTCTCTGTATACTATTGTGATACTAGATTTCATCACCAGCAAACAGTAGTACTCAGACAGGGCACCCTATTCTGACTGCTTGCTGATTGATTTTAGAGAGTCCTTTCTTCTTTTTTAGGTGTGCGGTTACTATCATTGAGACTTTATAATAAATCAAAATTAAAATTTGTTAAAAATAAAACAGGTCATCGTGGCGTCCTCTGACCCACGCCGTCTATCTCGACGACAACAAGGTCTACCTCCTCTAAATATTGAGGAAGAACTAAACCTTGGTGAACCCGTGCCTTCTACGAAAGAGCAGTCTCCACTGACTAATCTTGATTTTCACATAGCCTCATATCATACAGAATTTCTGGAGGACCCTTTCACAGAAGGGGTTGTACCTAATTACAATCCTCCACTCACTGATCCGTTAGGGCCTGTGATAGTCCAGATTCCACCACGCCAAGATATGTCTTCGGTCGCACAAACATCCATTTCACCACCAACATCCACAGGGTCGATGCCAATGGCAACCATCACAGGTTTGCCACCATCGTTCCCGCCGGTCTTCAGTTCTATGCCATTACTTGGTAACCCCAGTAGTCAACACATACCTAATCCCAACCCGACGGTCATCACAACTGTCAGTAGCTCGCTGAATCCTTCAGGATCTACTCCTAACATGACCACGTTGTGACGGTTGCTTCTCCTACGAGTATGACTACTTCGGTGCCTTTTAGCAACCCTTTCGGTTGGAACCCTCTGTTGAGTTCAAACCCCTTGGCCACTATACCAGGGGGTAGTGTCACTAGCACGCAAGTAGCAGGGAACATTTCACTTCCTCTGCAATCCTTAGGACAAATAGGACAACCTATTGTCAATACTATTCCCTTAAGTGGTTCAAATATAGGTGTAGGGTCTATGCCATTGCCAAACTATGCAAGTAGTAGCATGCCTCCGGGAAACTCTATTGCATCCATTTGGACTAACCAACCCCAAGCTCCATCTGGAATGGGAGGGCACTTTTATACTGGGGGCAACCAGACGTTCGCCCCGCAATACAACATGCCCTATGGACAGCAACCGTATGTCCCTACTCCTCCACCTATAGGAAGTTTTTACCAAAGTCCTACTTATCCTCTTGGTAACACATTGATGGGTGGACCCTATGGTCTAAATAGTCAGCCCATACTACCTTGGTTAGATTCGGGGGCAAATCCACAATTGCCATTTTTGGCAGCTTTGGACATCCCTGATATCCATAAACTGACTAACGATCCCATCAATCACAACCCACTTTGGCCTCCAGTACCGCATAAGATTCCTTCTGACATCCCAAAGTTCCACGGGAAACAAGGGGACGACCCAGCCACACACATCACTACCTTTCATCTATGGTCTATATCCAATTCCATGGTGGATGATAGTGTCCAGCTTTGACTGTTTCCCTGTACGCTTACATGCAATGATGCCAAGTGGTACATTGAATTACCATGTGCCACCATCAATACATTTGGTGCTTTAGCGACGGAGTTTCTAAAGAACTTCCAATTACCAATTAGATTTGAAACCGGAACGGAACTGTTAACCTCGTTGTACGAAGACACCGCCACCCACATCTCTGATCACATTCATGAATGGAGACGTAGGAGGAGGCTGGTCAAAGCGCCAATTCCGGATCATCTCTTAGCCAATTGGTTTTGCAAGTCTCTCTTACCCCACATCTCTAAAGACATCGGCCTTTATGGTGCGGTTACAGAAGATCAATGCATTCGTCGTGCCCAGCATTTGGATTTAATCTATTCATAATCTGGCACGCTATATGATTTTCTCCCCCATGCCCCTGTCAACCCAAATCCTCCGGCTACTCAGAAAACTGGAGCTCATGCCAACAGTCTCGTTGGGACGATCTCTGGCATAGCCACAAAGAAATCTCGGGGGCAAGCCTCCCATCCATCTTCGGCTGCCACCGTCCCTCACCAAACGACTACTCTTCCCACCGCTGAGGTAAATTCTGTGCTCACAATAACCTAGCGAAAAAAATAAGAAGAATAAGAAAAATTCGTCTTCTTCGGGAGAGCAGTTGGATAATCAGAATAACCCTAATCAGAAAAATGTTGCCAAAAATGAAAAAGGGAAGGATAAACCCATGAAATTTCCTTGCAAGATATGTGCGGAGGACTAATTGACATACAAATGTCCTCGGCTACAGGAATGCACCGATTTTATTTCCAACAAGGATTCTGGGCGAACACCTATCATTCTTCATAATCCTTTCCCTAATCAATAGCAGCAACATCAACACATGGTTGACAATCCGCCACAACCCCATCAACGGGGCAATGGTGGTTCATATCCTTCTGGCGAAGGACCATCTGCCATTTATGGCATTGAGAGTGTTGAAATTCAAACTCGAGCCAAGCTTTATGGAAATCCTACCATAGATTCTCAAGAACCTGGTACTAGTTCAAATCCACCGCCGCCAAACGATTTGCATATCGAACGGCCTACTGCTAACCCCATGATTTGTCCCCCCAAAGGGACACTTCAACGCACGAATCATAACACCTCTGCACGTGTAGCCCAAAACTACAACATTGTCAAAGATTTGGCGTAGGCACCGTCAGCTATGTCTGCTCTCGAAGTATTACAAACCTGTCCAGCACAAAGGAAAGCCTTGCTTTCGGCCATTGGTGGAATAGACCCCCAGGATTCCATGCTAGCTATCTTTCATATGGAAAAATCTAAACCTCGCCTTTCGCACCAACTCGCATTCCAGGTGTAGGTTGTGTCAAAAGGGAGACCAATCCATCGCACTATCATAGATGAAGGTGCTTCGACCTACGTTATGTCACAAGCTTGCTGGCTCAATTTAGGTTCTCCCACCTTAACACCGCCGTCGAATTCCCTCAAAGCTTTCGATGGCCACACATTCCTCCCAAAAGGTTACCTTGCTAGCTTTCCCATCACTCTTAGTGGGAAAATGGTAAACATGGATGTTGAATTCATAGAGCGCCATCTCGACTATAATCTATTGCTTGGTCGCAGCTGGTCTTATGCCATGACCGCCATTGTGTCTTCAGTATTCCGACTCATCCTATTTCCATTGGATGGGAAAATAGTCACGGTGGATCAAATATCCTTTTGCACCCCTGATTATGCCACATTACTAAGTATCACTGTACCTCTAATAGGAGGCTTTCTTGACTCTTACATTAGTATCGGTACCGGTCTTTTGAAGGCATCTTCCCTACTGGGTTGTTTTCCTCTCCCGTCGCCGCAGATCCCAAACACAGTTGCAATGATATCCACCACTTTTAATGGCTCTATCAACCCATGGATCATCCCGACACCTTCAAACATTGATTCCTATGGAGATCAGATGCCACTTTCGTTGGCCGAGTTGGCTTATCAAGCCATCCAAACCGCATCTGAACCCTCCACTGATATGGTTTCCACCAAAGGTACAAACCTCCCTCCCACCACAGTTCTCTCTAAGGATCTCCTCAATGAAGTCTGGCCTATAGACGAAGCTATTCGAGAGATCATGTCATTAGAAGAACGACCTTGGGAAGAGTTTCACCATCGCACTTCGATAATTAACTCGGACAGGATACAAACTGAAATCCCATTTTTTGACCCACCTGAGATGGTTCCCTCCACTTACACGACTGTTCAAACTATCGAGTCAGAAGGGGACGTGGGTAATATTTCTAAGACAGTGCTCATTGATATCTCGGTCAAAACGGGTATCGTGGAAAATATTCAGATTGGAGCCGATTGCAATCCAAAGGAAATTGCATGCTTCATATCCCTTTTTAAGGAATTCCGCGATGTGTTTTCTTGGTCTTATGACGAAATGCCCGGCATAGACCCGTCTATCATCGAGCATTATTTTTACGGTATTTTTCTGGCTCGTTAATCCGAAAAACCTCGAGTTCCCTCCTTCAGACTCGTTAAACTTATACGAAGTTGACATCGAGCGTTCTTTTTGTATGGTCTTTTTCTTGCTCTTTAATGGAAAAACCTAGAGTTTTCTTCTTCAGACTCGTTAAAACTATGAAGAAGCACTGAGATTTCTTTTTAGGAATCTTTTTCTTGCTCATAAAACTGAAAAAACCCTGATTTGCCTCTGTTGGGCTCGTTAAACTACCACGACAGAAAATACAGAGCCATTCTTTTCTCTTCTTCAAAGCTCTTTAAACTGAAAAAGTAATCGAGTTTTCTCCATGTGACTCATTAAAATTTCACGGAGGCAATGAGTTTTTCTTTGTTGGACTCGTTAAAATTTCACAAAGAGTACTGAGTTTAGTCTGTCTCCTCGTACTCATAACAAAATGAGGTAGACGTCTGTTGAACATAGATTTCTCACTTTTCCGGTTTCGATGGACTAACTTACGGAAAATGAACTGTTTCGGGCTTACTATTCTCCCTTTTCTGTGCCCGGTTATCAAGACATGACAAAGGTACCCCAATGGAGTTGTCTTTTCTGACATTTTTTTAGACTCTCTAAATATGAAAAATTCACCGAATTTACTCATCTGGACTCGTTAAACCTAATCAGATGGGGCGTGGAGTTGTCTTTTATGATATTTTTCAGACTCTCTAAACATGAAAAATTCACCGAGTTTACTCGTCTGGACTCGTTAAACCTAATCAGATGGGACGCAGAGTTGCCTTTTCTGACATTTTTCAGACTCTCTAATATGAAAAATTCACCGAGTTTACTCGTCTGGACTCGTTAAACTTAATCAGATGGAAAAAAAAAAAAAAAATTGGACAGAATGGACACTACCTCTATTACATTTCAGAAAGGTCGATTTGACAGCAAAATTCTTGAACATGGCACTTCCCAAAAAACTCTTTCGCAGTTAGCCAAACCCTACCATCTATGAGTATTAGCCTTCATTTCCCAGTGTCCCTGCACTGGTAAAATCCTAACACACTCTTTGGTGTTCATCAAGCTTCAGCTGCCTAGTACCCTGCTAGAGTGCCTTCTATTGTTCAAGCAGATCTCGCTATCTACTGCTCCTATTATCAACCAAACCACTCATTATGCTAGAAATTATTTGTCGTCCAACATCCCCATTTCCTCTTCATTATCTCAAATCATAAACAACATCATTTGGTTTCCGTTTCATGTTGACTGATGTAGGACGCCTCAGTGCCTACCTTTCAACAGATCTCTTCCTATTGACTTCAACATCTTATCTAGGAATTTGGTCCAGAAACCCATCAGTACCCGGATACTTGCAGACATCAGTGGCAGGTAGTCATGTGTTTGATCAGGGGTCTTCATCATTGGCTCCTGGTCCAATTATTCTACGAGTGTTCGACTTCAACTCATTTTATTCACACTCGCTAGATTGTACTGTGCCTCTTAAGGACCATCATCATTATCGGTGGCCACCTTCACGTCTGTTAACAGTTTTCATTATCGACTGGTAATCAAATTATTTCTCACATGTTCGATGACAACTCCTTCATTCACATGTTGATGAATATGCAGTTTAAGCAAATCGGCGGTCAAGACCTTGGGGCAAAGGCTACATCATTAAAGTTGTGTTTCCTTCCCCAAGTTGCGATATTTTTTATGGAGAAATCTTCTTCAGCCTGATCCTGTTATGACAGACACTTCCACATTGTTCTTATCGGTGGATAGATTCTTCATATCTCTATTCTAGAGAAATCATGTTGTTTAAGCTACTGAGCATGGGAATGCCCGACTCAAGGCAGATACTATATTCTCTGACATATGTTGTTGTTTCAGGTGTTCCTCAGTCTTTCAATCTCTTTATCTCTACACAAATTATAAAGTATTTCGACCATCGTCTTCGTCTCTAACCTCACACTTTAGGGGGCATCTGTTACAGGTCAAAATACCTCCTCATCAGCTCAGAGTAGAAGACAAATATGGAAGGAGTACAAAGACCTAAATTAAACCTATTTCTGCCAAGGTAATGCCTCTCTATAACAACACAAGAGTGTTATAATGCAGCTAATCAGTGAATGGGCCGCGTTAGTGGCTAGGGAAACACTCTGTTTACACTAGAGGGAAGCGTTACCCATGTTTTAAGTTTGAAAAGGGAAAAACCTGCGGAGAATGATTTGAATCTCCGGCTTTCCCTCACAAGAGATTCAGTGCACAAAGGAAACTGCAAAGCACCAATTCATTATTGGTCACTACCATAAAATACTAAACTTCCAAGGAGGAAAAAGCATAGAGATTAAAGAAACATCTTAGTTTTTTCTATTCCAAACTAGTGGAAAGACAAAGGCAACAATGGCTTTCTCCCTCTCCTATAAAAAGGAGCTGAAGGCTCTTAGTTGAAGGTCGAAGGATTGCTAACATTCTAAATACTTGTGAAGTAGAGAACAATGTTATAGTGTGAAGGCCAAGAGCCAAAGAGGTTCCTAGAGAGATTGTTGACTAAGACTTCACTACTTGAGAGATAGAGAGATTGGAAGGCTGAGGAGGCCTTGGTACAACCGACGGTTGTAATCCTCCTTCTTTCAAAATCAATAGAACTGTATCCGTTTTGTCCATTCGATGCTTAATATTGTCATTATTGTTGAATATTTACATAGTATGATATGAATTTCTCAGATGTGCATAATTTAGAGGTTCATTATACATTGGATTAATTGATAGGATATATGTTGTGTTTGAAATTACGTAGGTGCTTTGATTGATTGCAGGACTAATATTTGGAGCCGGTGAAGAAGGACTCTTGTTTCACTGCCTAGTGCTCTCCAAGGGACTCCAAGATCGTCAAAGAGGTAATTTTCTATTGCATTCCATCAAGTTGTTTTAAGTTAATATGAACATGCATATGCCATCTTTGTGAACTATACAGCTAATTTTACTGTCTACCTTGGGCACCGGAAAGCCCTGAGAGGGATATTCGAAAACCAACAACCCAAGCAGTTTACCCTATAGCATATGGACGTGGATAAAATAGTACAACAATGCTCAAAATATGAGACACTCAAGCCAAAGAGATGGCCTAGAATGACCCTGAAATGATCCCACAAGAGGGACTATGTAACTGCTGAACTGCTAGAAGGAAAATTGTGTTGTCCCTACTGCAACTATTGGGACTGCAACTATCGTAAAAATAGAAAGTTATATATAGGTAGTTTGGGAGCTCTAATGATGCTGAAAATAGAGATCTGGGCTCTATGGTGGAAACCCAAGGTAACCCAGAAAGGATTTTCCAGATCTATGAATCTTAGAAAATCACGCTCTTAGGGCTTGCACATATGCACTACTGGGTATGCATATCTGCTGCATGAACTGAAGAATATATGGCTGCAATGTTATACAATCAGCTCAATGCAAGAAGGGTTGATCCCTTCACTAGATTCTTGGGCTAAAAGCTCAAGATATAGCTCCTCCAATCTCCTCCACTGAAGATAGTTTTTGATCACTCAACAGCTTCAGAAAACTGCACTGTTAGAGAGGAAGGCTCAATAGCCTGCTACTAGATATGTCAAATCAGCTCCAGAATTATGGAAACAATGAAATGGTCCCTCACAATATTTCCAGTTGAAGCACTGGAAACTTCCTTCCTCCAATAGATCTACAGGACTGAACTACACAATCCTTTAGGGGACTGCTACTGCATGGAGGTAAAATACAATGGCCTGATGCCAGATATAGATCTGCTTCTCCTGGAAGAATAAATATGAAGAACTAAGTGGAAGGATGAATCCTTTACCAATTTCCTAGAAGATGGCACTAATGCCTGATGAGGAATGCAGCTCAATATAAACCTTCCCAGAGTAGGCACTCAAAATCCCCCCTGGGTAAGGGTGGGATTTCCGCTCGGAAAAAATTTGTGCTAAACAACACTGTAGGCTTAGCTAAATAGCATAAGTGTGCATACAAATTTCCTAAGACAAATCCATATCTAAACAGATCAAAGATAATAATCCAAATCTAAAATATGCCTTCTATTGGGCCTTCAACTTCATTATATATATTGTGAGCCTTCCATAGCCTAGTCCCATCTAATAACAACGTTGTACATGTGTAAATAAGTCTCCATGATTTACTGTGTTGTCTCTCCATTTCCTTCATCATGTCTACATGTGTTGATCACCCTCTCCATCATGTGTGCATTAAATGCACCACTTCCTCCACTATCTCATCATAAGTGCTTTATGTCTTACTTTTAATGCACTATGATCTCAGTTGACCTATTCCAATATCCTCCTGATTTTATATTTAAGATCCATGATCTTACTTGACTTCTTCAACCTTCATGATATATCTCATTAATGAGACATGATCTCCACTCCTTTCACATTAAGAAGCTGCTCCACTACTCCATAATGTAGATCTACATCTGAAATATCCACATTCACACATCAAAAGTGGATTTTATTCATATATGGGGTTTTTGGGTCGCTCCACCCTCTTATTTACTTAATTAATTATGAAAATTAAGAACTTTAATTTTTTAATTATCTTGGGAAAAATTGGGAATATTACATTCTTATTCGTTGTTGGATACCTCTTGTTTATTGTGCTTGGCCATAAATAGTACTATCTCATTAGCTTCTTCTTCGCTGTCACTTTCTTCCTCGGATGATAAGCTATCTTCTTTAGAGAAAAATTTCCTTTTGAATCCTTTATTCTTTCCTTGCTTGTTGAATTTCTTAAAGCCTTTCTATCCTTTTGGGTTTCCATCACTTCAGCTCATAAATTTTTCTGTGACATTCCCAACCTCACCACATCCAAAACATATCAATGGAAGTTTACTATTGAATTTTCCCTTACCAATTTTTAGTTTTCTCATAAAGTAAGCATATTCTCCATCTAAAAGACCTTCTTCATCATCTTCCTTTTCTTCACACGTGTAGGTGCAGGTCTTTGCCTTTGAAGGTTGTTTGTCCTTATTAGTTTTCTTAGATGCAGCAAACACAATTTCTAGATTCAAAGTACCCTCTTCTTCATCAAGTCTCATTTCGTATGCTATGAGAACTCCATGTAATTCCTCTTTGCTGAGTTTGTCCAGATTTTCACTATATTCTAGGACCGATGTCGTTGGGTTCAATCTTCCTGGTAACGTTCCAATAATCTTTCATATAATAGTCTTCTCATTGAATGGCTCTCCCAATCCTTCCAGAGTGTTTGTTATTTCATCAACATGTTGGAATTGTGTAGCAATGTTGTCATCTTCTTTCATTATGAGTTGCTCAATTTTTTCTCTATAGATTTGGAGCTTTACTCCTTTGACATTTGAGTCACCTACATATATATTCTCAAGCTTGTCCCATACATTTTTAGCAGTTTTACTGTTATTCATCAATAATTTTCACCTGTTTATATGATTAAATGCTTTGTCCAAGATTTCTAGAAACAGAATCCAAGAATCATGTGATTTCTAGAAATATCCCCAAAGAGAAATTTTTTCACTATCCCACCTCCTTGTCAAAGCATGGCCAATCTATCGCCCAGACAAGGCCATTTTCCCTCACTCTCAATATGTTTTCCATCTCTGCCTATAACACTCTATCTCTTTTTTCCTAAGACCTCTAATTTCACAGCTTGTTTCACCAAGTAAACCAAACTTTTCTCCTACTCACCAAGTGCCTCAAGCAATGGTATTGTCAAAACTCCCTGTCTAAAATATCTTTGAAGTAAAATAAGGTTTTCTAGTTATCTAGGATGATAGTGCATAATAGAGTGTCAAAAACCGTGTCTCCTCATCCAAACCTTGTTTGAAGTTTTCAATAAAAAAACTATTCCAATGACATTACCATAATTTAAATAGGGTCACCTAGGTTATGCACTATCATAGTTCTAAATGCACTATTTCCACAAGTATTCAAAGGTGAAGTCAAGAGAACACAAGGATGAGGCTTGCCATTATCCAAAGAACATTAAAAGACCTCCAAAGGTATTCTCTTGATCAAGTAGTAAGTCTGCAAAGGATAAAATTTACCATGTCCAAACATTTCTGCAGAAATGTTTTTTAAATGGTCAACAGCAAAAACAGAGGCAAAGAAGGAGACCTAAAAAAGCTCGTAAAGGCATCCACAGCTGGTAGCAAGATACAAACAGGCTTAAACGTTTACAAGGAAGAACATGATCTCATCAGAGAGTGTTATGAAATGTTGCCCATCAAAGGGTCCATGCATGTCATAAAAGACAGTGGCACATTAAAAACACTGTACCTCAAATCAAAAAGATCATTTAAAAGTTGTTTGGATTCAAGCATAAAACTTGTAGAGGGACAACTGCCCTTTGCTTGCATTCCTACAAAGAAGACCAAAATACAATAGATTAGCCATGAGGTAAGGTAAAGTAAGGAAGTTCATCTTATGAGAAGACCATTCACAACCTAGAAGAAAGAAGCAAGGTATTTGTTTGTTGGGAATCAAGATTCATTGACTGTTTTGACCAAGCAATAGAGCAATGATGAACTCAAAAGCATGGGAAGATAGACAAAGAGGGTCAAAATAGTGACCAAGAAACCTCCTTTATCACAGCAGATGGTTTCAAGGGTTTTTCAGTTACCCTAGGGTTTGGCAGACAAGCACTAACTCCCAGTTCAAAGGTATTTTTCTCTAAAAACAGTTAAAGACATCTTCAAATGACCAAAGGGGACAAAAATGGGTGGAAATTTCCAAAGACAATAACTATGATAAGCGGGGGCCATTATGTGACAAAGAAAGCTATCCAAGTTCAAAAGAGGCAGTGATCAAAGTGACCTAAAAAAAAACAGATATACCCCTACTTTATAGCAGAACAGTGAAACTCCCAACAAGGACATCTTTTTCAAAAGACTATTCTGCAAAAATGTGACTAAGATATAAACAACACTTCATAGAGTTGGCAAAGGTATTTTTCCATAGAAATAATGACAAGGTCAAAGGAAGAAAGAATGTTTCAAACAAAGAATACCAGTCAAAGGAGAAACGGAAAAAAGGGATGAGTTTGTTGTGTGTAGGTGTTAAAATTTCAGACTAGTTCTTTTTCCAAAGTATAAGCTGAGAGGCATGGGCTTAGTGTCTTTAGGAAGATTGTCAAAATAAGGAGAACCTTAAGAAGCCTCCAGCGGTGAAAAAAGTGTTGATCAGCGGTTGTCATTGATGTCAACCCAAGCTGCACCAGGGGCTAACCCAATATTGCATGGGAATTTTTACCTACCAAATTAATATATTCTGGGTCAATAATTCTTTTGATGGTTTCTACTTGTCGAGATGTTTTCGTTGATATATGGCATGCCATGTAATTCTTCACGGTTTGAGAGATATTCATGTTTGAAGTTTGTACCCCCAGTTAGTGGGCTAAAACCCCATGGGGTTGGGGCATGGGTCATTGAAAAGTCATAATTAATATTTTTTAAGCTCCTAAGATCCCTCCCATGTTCACTTGTTGAAACCCCTCTCAACTTAAGCATTCATATAAATTGTGATCTTCATTTCCTCCTTATGCATGAGATTTGGCAATCTGAAACAGATCATCGTGGAATTTTCGCTCTAAATTTTTTTCTACGAATGCTCAGAAGCTGAAATGTTTATGAGGCAAAGATGAAATCCTGAGGAAGCTGCAGTAAAAATTTCAGATCAAGTTGCGCAATATTTTTGGAGATATGATCTATGGAAGTAAGGGTTTTTGCAGGCTCCTGAAATTCATCTCAAAGAAGTGACCTTGGTAAAATCATCTTAACTCTCTCTCTAAGTATCGGATTGGAATTCCGTAAAAAGTGGCAGATATTTCACAATCTATAGTTTTCTCTCTATCAATTTTAGGGGCAAATGAAGAAACAGTGACACATGGCATGCCGTACAAGTGCGCTCTATTGAAACAATCCATAATTAGGGCAGTGTGAGAAATTGGGTATAACTCTCTATTGAAGAATCCAAATTGGGTCAGACCTATGGCATTGGAAAGAAGACTCAGAGGAATACTACTGGAAAGAAAAACAGATATTGAGGATCTGAAATAACAGAGATACACGAGATTCAATATCAAGCTCCTAGAAGGCAAGAAAAAGCTAGATCATGTGTTGTCAAGGATTGCAAAGGACCAAACTTTCTACGGCAGAAAAGAAAAACAAGGTGCAGCAGAGGGTAGCATGACAAGAGCAGCAACCAAGGTGCATAACAGCAGCAAGAATTTCATCATATGAAGTCTTCAAGTGGGCAGCACTGCATACAATCATTGTAAAGGTATCATTGTACTTAGTCATTGTAAATACATTATTGTACAAATTGTACTAGTGTCTATCTACCAAGGGTTGAAGAGGCGGTGTTGGGAGGTCTAGGATCATCATTAGGTGGTTGTGTCAAAGTTGGGGTTATGGTCTAGTATATCTTCTTCTTCTACATCATTCTATATCATTGTAAAGTGGACCATTTTCCCTGGTACGGGAGTCCATTCTTCTTTTATTCTTCTATAAGGTGGTAGGGTGGTGCTAGGGTGAGTTGTAGCTCATTGGGTGTTGGGGCATCTGTTAAGTTGACTACTAAATAATCTTGGGCATTGGAGCGTCCATCTAGTGGGAGCTAGAGAAGAATGCTTTTCTAGATTCTAGGAAGTTGGAGCTTTATTTTCAATTGGAGTTGAATATTAAAGAATTATTAGAAAAGCATTAGGTGGTTTTTTTCCCGGAGTGGGTTTCCACCTTAAAAACTGTGTGCATTTGTGTTCCTCTTGTTTGCTACTATCATTGTACAAACACTGATAATAATTGAAGATTAACTAATGCTCTAATTGAAAGAAATACTGATTCACCCCCCCTCTCAGTATTTCCAACAATTGGTTTCAGAGCTTGGTTCCTTCAATAGCAGTTTAACAGCTGGAAGGAGGTCATGGAGTATACCAAGAATGGTGTACCTCTATTAAATGAAAATAATTATGCACTTTGGAAAGGAAGAATGGAGGTCTATCTCTTGGCACAAGGTTACGAAGTATGGGACACTGTTCAAAATGGATTTACATCAACTGTGGATGAACAAGGTAAGAAGAATTTGGTAAATGATGCAAAAGCAAAGAATATTATTATCATTGGACTTATTGAATCTTCTTATCATAAGGTGTTGGGTTGTAAAACCGCCAAAAATGTATGGGACAAGCTTGAGAATATATATGCAGGTGACTCAAATGGAAAATATGCAAAGCTTCAAATCTATAGAGAAAAATTTGAGCAACTCAAAATAAAAGAAGATTGCAACGTTGCTGCATACTTTCAGTACGTTGATGAAATAACCAATACTCTAGAAGGATTGGGAGAGCCAGTTGATGAGAAGACTATTATACGGAAGATTCTTAGAACGTTACTAGGGAGATTCAACCGAAAGGTATCGGTCTTAGAATACAGTGCAAATTTGGAAAAAATCAGCAAAGAGGAATTACATGGAGTTCTCATAGCATATGAAATGAGACTTGATGAAGAAGGGGGTACTTCGCATCTAGAAACTGCGTTCGTTGCGTCTAAGAAAACCAATAATGATAAAAAACCTTCAGTTGAAAATACATGCACCTGCAAGTGGGAAGAAAAGGGAGATGATGAAGAAGGTCTTTCAGATGAAAGAATATGCTTACTTCATGAGAAAACTACAAATTGGTAAGGGAAAATTCAAAGGTAAACTTCCATTGATATGTTTCAGCTGTAATGAGGTTGGGCATTTTGCAACACAATTTCCAAACAAAAGTAATGGAAACTCAAAAAGAAAGAAAGGCTTTAAGAAATTCAACAAGCAAGGATCCAAAAGGAACTTTCTCTCTAAAGACGATAGCTCATCATCTGATGAAGACAATGATAGTGAAGAAGAAGCCAATGAGAGAGTATTGTTTGTGGCCAAGCACAATAAACAAGAGGTATCAAACAACGAAGAAGAAGGATGGACCATAGACGAATTTTATGAGGAAGCAATCAAGCTTATAAAAGATCTCAAGGCTAAGAAGATCCGTTCCAAAACTCGTGAAGAACAAGTTCAAGGTCTCAAAATTGAAGTTGAATAACACAAATGCATTAAAGAGTCACTTCAAAATAATTTGGAAGAAAGCAACCAAGAAAGGGAAGAATTAGAATCCAAAGTAGTCTCGCTGTGTGAGGAAGTGAAGAAAGGAAAAACTATCCAAAACTATGCCAACAGCTCAAGGGAATTGGAAGAACTCATTAACAATCAACGATCTTACAACGACAAAACTGGCATCGGTTACAAAGAAGAAGAAGTAGGACCTTCTACAACAAAATACAATGAACCTATGAGATCTGACATGCATGTAGACTTCATTGGACAAGATTCGCAAGAACAACCTTGGAAGACAATTCCTCGACGAAAATTTCCATCAAGGTACCAACATATTTTTTATGGCTACTGTTATTCATGTGGAAAATTTGGTCATAAAGCTGTAGAGTGTCGCACGTACCCTAGGAACGAATACAATTCCAGGAGATCTGTCAAATATGAACCTACCAAGGCTCAGCGAAATATCAATAGATTTGAACATTTAAGAAATAATATTGAATGTTAAAAATGTCAAAACTTTGGACACATATCCAAAGACTGCAGACTTGAAAATCCTCCAGAAGAATCTTCGAAACCACAGAATGAATGAACATGGAAGAAGAAGAAGAATGATAATTGTGCTCTCGCTCTCAAGGCTCAAAAGAACAAAGATGCGTAGTATGTTGATAGCGGTTGCTCAACGCATATGACTGGAGATAGAAATAAATTTGTATCTCTGAAAGAGAAGAAGGATGGAACCGTGTCCTTTGGAAATGATGGATCTTCAAATGTTATAGGATCAGGTACTGTCACTCTCGGAAGAAAATATGTTCTAACCAAGAATGTTCTATTGGTTGAAAACATGAATCAAAATCTGCTCAGTGTTGGACAAATGTGTGGTCAAGGACACACAATACTATTCAACTCCACGAAATGTGAAATCAGGAAAGGCGTGTATGGTGAAATTGTGGCTATATCAAGTCGAGCTCCAAATGACATATATGTTCTAGATGAAGAAACTAAAGCATGTCTAATAGCTAAAGAGGATGATACAATAATTGGTAGTAATGATGATCAACTAAGTAAGAATTTTGCTACAAAGGTGCAAAGTGATTTAGAGATGTCTTTACTTGGTTGCAAATTGAGGATTGACGGCTCATCTAAGGATGTGGATCAAAGCTTGTACAGATCTATGATTAGTAGTCTTCTATATGTAACAGCCTCCTGACCAAATGTTATGCAAGAATTTGGACAAGTAGCAAGATTCCAAGCAGCACCAAAAGAATCACATATTAAATATTCGCCAGCATTGGAATATCTTTTCCAGAAGCTTGGGATTCTCCCAAGTTCTCAATAGATTTTCCTTTTTCAAAATATAAAGGGGGAGTGGAAGTGTGTACAGGTCTGCAGGACGGTTGTGTGTCAGCGTGAGTGGAAGTGTGTACAGGTCCATAGGATGGTTGTGTTTCAGGGGGAGTTACCCTTTGCCATTGATGTCAAAGGGGGAGAGAATGTTGTAGGAAGAGGTGTCATGATCGCAGGGGGAGTACTTGTGTTTCCATCAATGCCAAAGGTGGAGATTGTTGATCAGCGGTTGTCATTGATGTCAACCCAAGCTGCACCAGGGGCTAACCCAATATTGCATGGGAATTTTTACCTACCAAATTAATATATTCTGGGTCAATAATGCTTTTTATGGTTTCTACTTATCGAGATTTTTCCGTTGATATATGGCACGCCATGTAATTCTTCACGGTTTGAGAGATATTCATGTTTGAAGTTTGTACCCCCAGTTAGTGGGCTAAAACCCCATGGGGTTGGGGCATGGGTCATTGAAAATTCATAATTAATATTTTTTAATCTCCTAATATCCCTCCCATGTTCACTTGATGAAGCCCCTATCAACTTAAGCATTCATATAAATTGTGATCTTCATTTCCTCCTTATGCAAGGGATTCAGCCATCTGAAACATGTCATCATGGAATTTTCACTCTAAATTTTTTTATACAAAGGCTCAGAAGCTGAAATTCTTATGAGGCGAAGCCAAAATCCTGAGGAAGCTACAGTAAAAATTTCAGATCAATTTTCACAATATTTTTGGAGATATGATCTGCGGAAGTAAGGGTTTTTGCGGGGTCCTGAAATTCATCTCAAAGAAGTGACCTTGGTAAAATCATCATAACTCTCTCTCTGAGTATCAGATTGGAATTCTGTAAAACGTGGCAGATATCTCATAGTCTCTAGTTTTTACTCTATCAATTTTAGAGGAAAATGAAGAAACAATACCACATGGAATGCTGTACAAGTTCGCTCTGCTGAAACAGTCCATAATTAGGGCAGTGTGAGAAATTGGATATAACTCTCTCTTGAAGAATCCAAATTGGCTCAGACATGTGGCATTGTAAAGAAGACTGAGAGGACTACTACAGGACCGAAAATCAGATATTGAGGATCTGAAATAACAGAGATACACCAAATTCAATATCGAGCTCCTAGAAGGCAAGAAAAAGTTAGATCATGTGTTGTTAAGGATTGCAAAGGACCATACTTTCTATGGAAGAAAAGAAAAACAAGGTGCAGCAGAGGGTAGAATGACAAGAGCAACAACCAAGGTGCATAACAACAGAAATAATTTCATCATATGAAGTCTTCAAGTGGGCAGCACTGCATACAATCATTGTAAAGGTATCATTGTACTTAGTCATTGTAAATACATTATTGTACAAATTGTACTAGTGTCTATCTACCAAGGGTTGAAGAGGCAGTTTTGGGAGGTCTAGGATCATCATTAGGTGGTCGTGTCAAATTTGGGGTTATGGTCTAGTATATATTCTTCTTCTACATCATTCTATATCATTGTAAAGTGGACCATTTTCCCTGGTACGGGAGTCCATTCTTCTTTTATTCTTCTATAGGGTGGTAGGGTGGTGCTAGGGTGAGTTTTAGCTCATTGGGTGTTGGGACATCTATTTAGTGACTACTGAAGAATCTTGGGCGTTGGAGCATCCATCCAGTGGGAGCTGGAGAAGAATGCTTTTCTAGATTCTAGGAAGTTGGAGCTTTATTTTCAATTGGAGTTGAAAAGAATTATTAGAAAAGCATTAGGTGGTTTTTGTCCCGGAGTGGGTTTCCACCTTAAAAACTATGTGCATTTGTGTTCCTATTTTTTGCTACTATCATTATACAAACACTGATAATAATTGAAGATTAACTAATTCTCTAATTGAAAGAAATATTGATTCACCCCCCCCCCCCCCTCTCAGTATTTCCAACAAAAAGAACCATGTTTTCATCAAATTGTCCACCTACAAGAACAAAACAGTCAAAGACATAGTGAGAAAAAGTAAACAAACAAGAACACTAAAAAAGTGGGTTTTGAATTCAAATTTATTTTCAAAAGGGTTATAAAGGCATTTTTGGTACTAACCCCGCACCATTTGTCATTTCCAAGCAAAAGGAAGCTGTTGAGAGAAGTTATCGAAAGTTTCTGTGAAAATCAGTGAAATTTTGCAGGCGTTACCCACCGAGGCCGGTGTTATGCACCTAGCCTTCAGCGCTACGCACAGGAGGGTTGGCCGCAATGTTAATTAACACTGCGTTACGCACCCAGGGCCCGGCACTACGCACCTGGGCTGGTGTTACGCACAGACATAGCAGAGTTTCTACAAACTGCCTGTTACGCACCTATGCTATGCTCCTGAATCCTGACTAGCCCATCTCCTGCCTATTACAAACCAGTGTTACGCACCTATGCTACGCTCTTAAATCCCAACTGGCCCATCACTTACCTACTATGCACCAGCGTTACACACTAGCGCTACGCACCGGTGTTACACACAGACAGAGTTTGCCTAAAATTTCCAAACAGAGTCAAATTTCAGTTTTTTCACCTTCAAAGCTTCTGCAAAAGTCAAGACACAAGGTTGGTGATTTGTTTTCTTGCCTCCAAAACTTTAATTTTCCTAAGAAAATTCATATTTAAAGGCTTAATTAAACCAAACCCTAGGCTACCTAAGAAATCACTTTTAAACACCTTTGGTTAGGTTTTGAAGGAAAAAATTGTTATATGTGCCAGAGGAGGCTGACTGACATCAAACAAACCTCTAAAACATTGAGTGCACTCTTGGAGAGTTTCATCTTGCCTTCATTTTCACAAATTTTCCCTCACTTCAATCATTGCAACCTTTTGACCCAAAGGCCCTCAAACAGTTTTCAAAAAGCCTTTTGTGCTAAAGAAATAGCCACCATGTTCAAAGCAGAGATTCACACCAGCAGTGATGAAAGTCAAAGACCTACCAAGCCTCAGCAAAAATACAAGGGAGGAAGGGAAAATAGTTTTGAACCCTTAGACACAGTTCATATTACTTCCTCTCCCATGATCCTTTCATGCTTTCAAGATGTTGGGTGTTATCAGTTTTGTGAAAAGGTCAAAAAAGTCAAAAGCCACTCCGACTTAACTAGATTGTTTGTCATTGGCTTGAAAAATCACCGAGTTAGCCTAGCAGGAGTGGAGTTTGAACTCTCATCTGAATCCATTTCCAAAGCAACAGGCATACCAGACATTGGTGAGATATGGTTTCAACAAAATAAGTTGGAGTTGTGCTATTATGAACCCTACCTAAAAGCAAGTTGTCAACAAGGTTGCAAGGTTGTTTTTCCTTTTTCCCACTTGCTAGAGAGGTATGCCTTGCTGAGGAAGCAAATTATTAGGTATTTCACCTGTGAGGGGAGATACTCCAGGATTTACTCATATCATATAAGGTTACTAATGCACTTCACCAAAGTCAAAATGATGAATCTACCATACTACCCTTTCTGGAGCATTGACAAGATGGCTTCACTTGTCAAGAAAAGAAGCTATGACCGCCAAATTCCGAGCCTTTTACACCACTCCTTGATCAAAAGTATTGTCTTACATCAGCTGCAGAAGCAAGGAATCCCTTGGGAAGTCTTCATCTCACATGATGTGTTTACAAACCCCCAATCCTTCTTTCAGTAGAATTTACCCTCCACTTCACAACCACCTACCTCCACCCCTCCATCATCTCTCCATGTGCCTTCTCCACAAAGAAATTCACCCCCTATCCCTTCTCCTAATGTACCAAGTGAAGAAGCTGGTAATGGCTCTAATGATGAGCAAACAGATGAAAATAATGAGGAAGAGGACAGTGAGGTAGAAACTCAGATAGATGAAGATAATGAGGAAAAGGACAGTGAGGTAGAAGCTGAGGAAGCTGAAAAAGACAAGGAAGAGGAAAGTAGTGAGCAGGAAAGTGATAATAGCCATAACAGACAGGAAATTGATGACAGCAGAAATCAAGAGACAGATGCAGGTGAGACAAAGGTTGAAAACATTGAGGCAAATGCAGAGCTTGATGAAGATGATGAAAGTGGTGAAAATAATGAAGAGTATGGGACAGAAACAGAGTGTGAATGAGAGGAACAATAGAGTGATGATGACCAAGAAGAGGCAACCTCTCAAGAAATAAACAGTGAGAAAGAAAACAGAGTTAAAATCAGTGAGCCTCATGATGAGAAAAAGGGCCAAAACAGTGAGCCTTATGATGAAGAATATGACAAGGCTTGTGGCACCTCCAAAGGTAGAGACACCATCATAAAACCTCTCATGTGCTCCTATCATAGAGGCAGAAGAAATGTGTTTGCTACCTAAAAAAGGCAAGGGGCCATCTCTCCTCCAACAAACAAGCATCAAGACAAAGGAAAGGGAAAGGTGGAAAAAGGTGAACAGAAGGTACAAGTAAGAAGGATTAAAAGGATCAAGAATACTTCTCAAGGATCTCAATTCATTGATCTAGACAGTGACAATGAGGACCAAGAGATGAAAACTAGGTTGCTCCTCTTGGAAAAAGAAGCACAGCTTCAGGAGTGGGAAAGGGATTTTGAGATGGCTCAAAGGGTCATCTACTACTACAAAGAGGAACATAAGCATTTCAAGGAGGTTAAGAGGGACCTTTCCCTACAAAAGAAAATGGCCAAACATTATGCAAGGAAAAGCATGCTTGCTAGCGCCAAGCTAAAGAAGGCCCTCATTGAACTAGAAGACCTAAAAGGAGCCAAAGTGCATGCCATCCTTAGATTCTTGGCTGAGGCTTCTTAACAGGTATCCAAAACCTCTTGAGGGATCTACCCGACAATTTTGAGGCAAATTGGAGAAATTTTTGTTTTTCCGAAATTTTGACCTCTAGGAGCGTAGCACCTGTTGTTCTTTGAGAAACAATTCCTTGCTGTGTAAAGGAATCCGTGCTCAAGACATTAAAGATTATGTCACAAACAAGTGTATATTTGTCTCTTTTTATTAAACCTTCAAATATTAATAATATAACCTCCAAATAAAAAACCCCTACAAGTTCTGCAATGCCATGTTCTCTTTATGTTGAAGTGAATGGATGGAAGAAAAAGAAAGAAAAGGATTTCAATTTGATATACTGCTTAAAAAAGAATCTACCATTATAAAACCCTGAAGAAGTGAGCAACAATAAAGTTAAAATAGAGGAGCGCCCATTAAGGATGTTTAACTCTTAGATACACAGATATCGACAGACCTGCAGCTCAAATCACTCTATTTTATTCATAGATATGGAAACGAAATGAAAACTGGAAAACTATTCAACATAGATAGAATGAAGGAAACTTGCAAAAATTTTCATTGATTCAATATTTTTCAGTACAAAATTAGGCTTCAAGGTCCAAAACTCGGAACATTTTCCTTTCTTCCAATTGTCTTTAAATACATTATGACAAAACAATGTCCAGTAATGAAACTGATTCTAACTACTCTAACCAACTTTAACTGCCTAAACTGTTAACTGTCATGGAGGTACATGCCTCGAAAAAGTCTTATTACATTTGCATAATCCTGAGAAATGACATAATAAGAACTTTTATAACTTCTAATCCAAAGGAACAACTGGTCCTGAAGTGGTTGCGGAATTGTCGGCTGCTTTTGATTTATCCGTTGGGATCTTTTTTGCTGTGTCAATGGAGAAGATTTTGCATTTTTTCCAAAGTTCACTTTGAGTTGTAGGAGCATTCCTGTAGCTGAGGTATTCCAATCTAAATGCAACTGCCTGATTATGAGTGAGCCTTTCTGTGAAGAGTGCCTTTACCATCCATAGCAAATTGAAGTGCCTCTGTAAAAAGTTAAACACTGTCTCTCCCTTCAAAACTTGTGTCTTTTCATGTCTGCTATCTGATCTACTCTTTGCCAGTGTTAATGCATCTTCATAAAACTTCCATGTTAGAATATTTCCCTTTTCTGTCCAGCATGAAGGTAAACTTGTTCGGATCAATTTATCAAAAGTTATATCAAACTTTTTTACCGCCTCCTTAATTCTCAGTAACCTTTTCTCTGCAACTTTTCGTAGATCATTCTTAATTATCATTTTATTAACTTCTTCAGCATAAAAGTATCTGTCTTGTATCTCAATTTCTTCTAGCTCTTCATCTAATTTGGAATTGATAAAATTTAAAAACCTCCTGGCCCAATTTGCTCTTGTAATGAGCGTTTGTTTTTCAGATGATATCTCCTCTTCATGGTCTGAGATGAGGCGTTTCTCTGTAGCAATTATACTTAGGGAATCCAAATTTGACTTCATTTCAGAGATAATTTCAGTCCAAATAATATCTTTAGCTCTTAAAAGTGAGATGTTACCTTTTAGCTTCTTTTTGAGCTCCTTAATTTCATCCTCAACCTTTTGTAATTGCCTTTTATTTTCATTTTCTTTATCTTCCCATCCTTTCATTATCTTAGTAGTTGTTTTCAAATCTAACTGAACCTGCTTAAGATCACCTTCAGCTATCTTCAGTTCTGTGTTGAGCTGAACAATTTGTGTTTGAGGATCAGAATTAGCATCACCTGTAAAAACAAAAGTGCAAGTGTGATTGTTAATCTGGTTCTGTAATAATATGGCAGTCTGCTTCACTTTGGACAACTCTTCATCTTTCCGCAAAAATTGCAAACGTAGCTCTTCTTTTTCTTTTTCCACCTCAGCTACTTCTGCAGCCATTGAGTGCTCTGTAGCTGGTAATTTTAACTTTTTCCTTAGTGAGGATATTTCTACTTCTGCATTTTTCATAAGTTTTTGAATTGCAGCTTTATCATTTGGATCCACACCAATTTTCATAATGATCTTTTTCAACTCTTAATTTTGAGTTGTTAATGCCCTTGAATTAGCTTTCTCCATTTTGCATTGTCTGATGACCTTTGCAAGCATGTTTTCAGTCTTGACTGCTGTGGCATTAGTCTTGCTCAAATCATTTACAATCAACTGCCTGGTCTACATATGAAGATTCATTTTTTCCCACAATGGGATATTTTTAACATCCATGGTTATGTTTACCTCCTTAAAGTTGCCCGAAGATCCAAGGGACATTCCTGTCAGATGCGACAGACCCATCTTAAACTGATATTTTTCAAGATCCATCACAGTCAATAATCTGGTCTGGTCAGCAGCTATGTGGTGCTCTGCTTGTGTTTCTATATTGGCTTTTATCCTCCAGTTTCTTTCCTAAATCTGTGTGAACATTTGCTTTACTGAAGGAGCCTTTTCCAAATAAAGTTCCTGTCTTCTAGGAGAAGAGGGGAGATCTTGTTCTTCATTGACCTAGAGAGTAAAACCAGGTGAGTTGGAAGAATCGTCTTTTGCTAGTTTGGTTCTTTTTTCCTCTCGGGGCTCCTCATCATCTATTTCAATAACATCTTCTCTACTTCTTTTGCTTGCCCTTTCCATAATGGCAGGTGTTTGAATGCTGGTTTTTGAGGCACTTGTTTCACCTCGATTTGCCAGCTTCTCTATATCAGGCTTGCTTACATGGGGGAATGCAGCATACCCATTCTCAACCCTTTTCTGAGAAATTATTCCATGCGGTTCATAAGGCCATTTTTCTCCCAAAAACAACTGTGTCCCTTCCAACATTTTTGAGACTTCATCAAAAGCTTGTCTTGTGTTGACCACAAAAGGTCCCACACTCATAGGCAATTTGTACATCAAACCTTTCTTCATGGGAAGAAAGTGAACTTGGTCTACATTAAGACTTTGCCTTATGAATTCCAGGGCGAAGAGTCGCATGGGTACAAAGGTTGGGAGCCTATAGGGCTCAATGCTAACTCCATACAGCCTTATCTCTGAGTATTCTTCGAATACAAACCAATCTCCAAATTTGCAATTGGTTCCTAACTGTAGGAACTCCCAGGCTTTTGGTAGAAAGCATGGAGGAAGAGTTCCATTCAAAATTTTATAAGCAATAGACATGAAATGGTCAGCAAATTCAAACAGCCCTGCTTCATTCTCTTCTTTTCTAACCATATCGGTCCAGAATAAAACCGATTGCTTATTTTTATTACTATCAACTATATTTAAACCCAAACTCATGAACTCTTCAACATTTTGATACAAAAATAAGTAAACAACCAACGATGGAAATCTGAAGAAACCTGTTAGAGGAAAAGCTATCAATTGGGAATTTACTATTTCCTGCCAAAAAGACGGAATGTCAAGGACCACCCCTGGTTTCATCATCAGTGCAAACATCCCCAAGACTGATTTATCAATTTTGTGGTCATCGTCTTTCCCCAAAATCTCCGTAATGAAGCTAAGAACTAGCCTATACTGAACATTGAACGTCTCCAAACTCAACTCTTCTCCTTCAAATTGAGTTTTTTCTGGATTTGATTTCAAAAATGACATACAACGACTGAACTCTTCGCTTGAAAGGTCTTCAAAATACTGAACCAATGAATCTTCAGAGAATTGTAACGGAGAATTATCTTCTGGAAAGCACAATGCTTGGCGAATTAATTGTGTTGATGCTTGCAGGACATTTTCTCCTTGAGAATTCATGACAAAACATTTACCAGGGTACATTGATGAGACTAACCATGAGATGAACTCGGGGAAGAAGTGAGTTTTCGGAACACAGGCGGACAGCACGCCAGAACTTTTCATAGCAGATAATACAGGGGATTTATCAGTTTTTAGGGTTACTTGGTAATGCAGTAAGGGATGATTGACGGACGACACGGTATCATGGACGTCCTTTTCACTATCAAGGAGGGGACTGAGGTTTGAAGAACCAGACAAGGATATTTGTTTTTCCATGACTAACAGGAATTGAAAACAATTCGCGGGGTAACGGGAAATGCAAAGGCGGCAAGAACACGGTTCAAAAGGGGAAAAACAGTCACACATGGACAAAATGGGACTAAAGAACTCTTTAATAAGCTACGGGAGTCCGTAATAAATGCTGACATGATGTGGACAAACCGTTGAGGGCGGATGACAAATTTTCTCCACTTCGCCTAATGACGTCACTGCGGGGGGTCCTGGAGTACGGCGGAGAACTTCAACCTATACCCCCCGTAATGAATCCAAGTCGTTGATCACGGCTCCTCCAAGATTTGACTAGTCAACTACGGGGGGTCGGGATTTGATAAACTACGAGCTACTTCTCCCCCCGCAATAACTTATCCAAAAGCACTTTTCCACGATCACCACCTCCGCTCAAGAAATTGCTCGGAGCTTAAGGTTAAATCAAAACATATATTTCAATAAGGTTAATATTCATCGAGCTTTGAAATTCTTGTTTTATGATATAGTATAAAAACTTTATACTATAACATATGATTTTTTGATTTTTTTTTTTTTTTTTTGTATTTCTGATATTCAAAAATAAAAATTGAAAAGGATATGTAGATATGATCTACAACATCTGGCTCCACCTGGGGATAGTTTTTTTACCACGAAACACTAAGAACCTACAGATCAGTGCCTTCACTTCGGGCATGGAGTCACATATTGCTTGATGGAAAATGTACAATGATCACATCGGATATATACAATGATGATGAAACTGCTTCTTAGTGCCGGAAATAATGCTTTAGATATTTCCCATTCACAGGCATATCTAATACTTCTCCTTCAAGATTTTCCAGCATGAAAGTGTTATTCATCTTGACTTCATTGATTTTGAACGGACCATACCACAAGGGATCCAATTTTCCGTGTTTACCTTTGTCTTCCCTTTGGGTATCCCACCTCAATACTAAGTCTCCCTTCTGAAACATGATCTCCTTTGCTTTCCTGTCAAATATTGTCTTCCTTTTCTGCTGATAAGTGAGCAATTTTTCCCGAACTTGATTTCTGTTTTCATTTAACTCCATTACATTGTTCATTCTTCTAATCATGGCATTTGGTTCTGTTTGAGCATCTTGGAGAAAGGAAATCACAGGTTTTACCAACTGAGTGGGAAACAATGCTTGAGTACCATATACGACCTCATAAGGAGACTTGCCAGTAGATCTTCTAGTGGTCATCCTTGTTGCCCATAAAGCAAAAACTAACTTTGTATCCCAATTCTTCCGATTTTCACTGATTGTCTTCTTCAAAATTTTTACCAATGTTTTATTAGAAGACTCTGCCAATCCATTCCCCTGCGGATGATAAGTTGTAGAATGAGACAATATCACATTGTAATTCTGACAGAAATTAATAAACCTTATTGAGCTGAAGACTTGGGCGTTATCTGTTACAATATTTACTGGACATCCAAACCTGCTAAAGATATTTTCTTCAAGAAAATTCATTACAACCAAATAATTTTCCTTCCTGGTGGGGATTGCTTCCACCCACTTTGTAAAATAATCCTTAGCAGTAAGAATCCACTTAAATTGTCCACTGGATGGTGGATTTATTTCCCCAATGAAATCCAATCCCCATTGTCTAAAAGGTTCTTCAACAAAAACAGGGAGAAGAGGTAATGGAGCTAGCTTTTTCCTTTCTGCAAATAATTGGCATTTCTGACAACTTTTGACTGTTTTATAAACATCAGCAAACACAGATGGCCAATAGAAACCTGATTTGAATATTTTATGAGAAGTTACCTTCCAGCTATAATGACCTCCGCACAAGCATTCATGATATTCTTTGATCACTTCTGAAATTTCTTCCTCTGTCAGACATAACAACAACACACCAGCAGGGTCCTTCCAATATAACCTTGCTTCGATTATGACATAAGGTTGAGCCTTAAGCTTCAAGGCTCTGTATTTGGTTCTATATATGGAAGGAGGACAAGAAAGAAAGCATAAATAATGAACAATGTCCTTATACCAACTTGAGCAGAGAAATTTATATTTGATTGCTGGCTTTGACTGATTATCTTCTGTTCTTCCATCGATTTCTTCTACAGGGGCCAACAAATTAATTCCCAGTGCCTGGAAATTTGACTCTGTTAATAATTTGGCCAACCCCAACCCTTTGACCAATTTGGTGGGTTTAACATCCATATCATATTCTTGGATTTTTTCAATCCATTTTCCGCTTTTTCCTTCTACATCGCTCTGTACCAGGACGTCCTTTACGGCAGAATTAGGAACGTACGCCAATATTTGAGAATGTAGGATATAGGTTCTGAATGCCTTCAATGCTTTCACCAGAGCATATACTTGTTTCTCCAGTATATTATACTTCAATTCTTCATCTCAGAGAACTTTACTGAAATATGCTACCGGTTGTTCATACTTTTCCTCATTTCTCTACAATAACACGGCTGAAATAGTTGAGGGAGAGGCAAATGAGAAGATTTGAAATGGCTTCAAATAGTCTAGACTGATTAGGACAGGTGCTTCCTTTAAAGCCTCTTTAATCCTCTGAAAAGACTCCCTTGCTTCTTTGTCCCACTTCACCTCATCGTCCTTTTTTAACATGTCTGTTATTTTTTTAACGATCTCTGCATAATTAGGAACAAACGTTCTTAGAAAATTAATTTTTCTGAGAAATCGCTGAATATCTTTCTTACTTCGGGGCAGTGGAATTGACTGAATTGCTTCGACCCTCGCTGGATCAATCTTCACTCCTTCCTTAGAAACAATGTGGCCAAGTAATTTACCCTCCTCCAGGGAAAACAAAGACTTTTTAAGATTCAGCGATAATCCAAACTTTCTACACTTCATGAAGGCTTTCTGTAAATGCTGTAAATGCTCCTCATCAGATTTCGAAAAAATTGTGACATCATCCAAATAAACTACCACAAACTCATCTCCCACAAATGTGATATCCATCGCTCTTTGAAATGTGGCCCCCACATTCATAAGACCAAACGGAATCCTGGCGTACATGAATGTTCCCCAGGGTGTAGTGAAAGCAGTCTTCTTTTGATTCACTGCAACATCATTAGCACCAAACAGTCTTTCGAGAGGCACCAAGCCTCTTGGAAAAACATTGTCTTTCAAATGAATAATCTCCTGACCACCAATCTTCTTTTTCAGGATTTTACTGGCCCACTCATCTTCATCCGTTTCCAAATCAATCTGATGACCTTCAAAATCTTCAATCATCAACAAAAACTGCTTAATCTGTTCATCATCCTCAAAGACCTGCCACTGTTTAATATTGTCTGGGATTGAAGGTCTATATCTCATCTCAATTTCATATATTAGCCTTGGATTGATCGGAGGCTTGAACGTACTGGCTGCAACTGCCAAAGAATCAGCCATTCTATTCTCTTCCCTGGGAGAAAACTGTAAGTTGAAGGCTTCAAAGTAATTTTCAATCAAATCCCAGACTTCATTGCGATATGCCCTTAACCGGGGATGTTTAGTTTGACATAAATTCTTAATTTGTCTTATAATTAATTCAGAATCCCCAAACAAAGTCATGGATTGAATTCTCATTTGCTTATCTATCTGCAAACTAATAATTAATGCTTCATATTCTGCAACATTATTAGTGGACTCAAACTCCAATTTGAAAGAAAAAGGCACAAGGTTACCTTTAGGAGAAACAAAAATGAAACCAGCTCCAGTACCTTCTTTGGAAAATGCACCATCAAAATAACACTTCCATAGTTTGTTCGAATGCAGCTCCTTATGTACAATTGCTGAAGGAATCTTCCCTTGCGATTCTTCAGCAAATTCTGCATCTTCATGTAGAATGAAGCAAGAGAGGTCATCCTTCTCTTGGCCATAAATTTGTGAATTACCTGCATCTTTCTTGGTAGTAGTTTTTTGAAATCTAGTCTCTCTATACAACCTCCTTTCTTCACCATTGAAAACGGGAATGATAGCATATGTAAAATCTAGCTTCAAAACTCCTCCAAGCTTTGCCCCCCATGATCTAGATAGCAACATACCAAACCTGGCAGGAAAATCTGCCACTACAACATCCATCATAATGCTTTTGGTTGGGATTTGAGCCAATGTAACAACCATATCCTTAATCAGACCCACACACTTTACTCTTTTTGAGTCAAATGAATAAAGATCTCGATATGGCTTAGTGATTTGAAAATTCAACTCTTTCATCACACACAATGGCATCAGATTGTGGGATGCACCAGAATCTAGCATGCAGTTATGTAGAACAAAATCATGTAACAGAAGTGATATATAAAAAGGAGGGACAGATGAATCTACCTATTCAACATGAGGTCCAAATGTAACCACTGGTTTCTCTTCCTGCAGATTTACTATATCACCTACTTCATCAGACTGGGATAAATTGATAACTCGGCAATCTCTTTCTTATAGACAGGTGTTTTCATCAACTCAAGAAGAGGTACTTGAATATTCACTTTCTCCAACTCTTTCGACAAACTGAAATTTTGATTTGATTTTGTCAACTTTTCAGGTTCTTCTTGATCTTTCTTGGAATTTGAGTTTTGATTAGAAACAGTAACCACTTTCTCCAAAATATTAGAATCTCTAACTTTTGTTTGAGAAGCTTCTGCTTGCTACTTTTCCTTCTCTTTTTCTTCGTTCATGGGCTTTTTCCCCTTATCTGTTTTCTTAGTTTGATCTTTCTGGAATGGAGTCGCCATTGGAGCAGGTGTTGCTTCTGATTCTTTTTCTTCATTGTCTTGAGTCCTTAGTCTCTTCTTTGACCTCAAATCATACTTTTTATGCAACTCGGATTGCATGAAGTCTGTGAACTGTGTGCAGTAATCATCCATCTCTTCTTGATCAAATGAAAGATCATTTTCTTCCATTTCTTCTTCTTCAGCTTCTTCTTCTGTTTCATCATCTTCCATATACACAACAGAAATTAGAGCATCATCCTCTCTCTCATCATCATCATCTGCTGAACGGGACGAGGTTGCCTCTATATACAAAGGTGCTTACACCTGATCTTGATCTTTTTTTTCTCTTTGTAGAATCTGTAGAGGCTGTTTTTTAAATTGGGGATTAAAAACCCCTCTATTCTGTCTTGCAGGCTTACTATCTATTTCCAACTTTACCAATTTATTTGACAGATTTTTATGACCTTAGTCATATCGTCAATTCTCTGATCTTGAGCTGAGGCTTCTTCTTTAGCCTTTCCTTTATCTGGAACTTTACCAGCAGCGAACATATTAGCCTCAATCTCCAGAGCATCAGTCTGAATCTGCTCCAACGTAGGGGACCTTCTTTCCCTCAATGTGAAACTCAAATCTGATTCAAATGCACCAGAAAAAATGACCCTTGCTCCAATAGGAGGAGGCTTCATCTCTGCAGGCAAACTATTATACAGTTTGTTAAATATTTTTATGAAATCACTCATATTTTCATCAGATTTCTTCTTGATTGCATTAAATTCCGTCAAAGAATAGCCGTGGTCCCTCTTTTCGCCCCATCTCTCAATGAAACGTCTCTATAAAGAATCCCAATCATTTATGGAACCATTAGGCAATCCTTTGAACCATTTCCTTGCCTCTCCACTTAGAGACTGAACAAAGAGTCTCATAACAACATCTAAATGTTCAACATTTAAATTCTCTGCAAATGTGCAAAACAGGGGCAAGTGCTGTTCTGCGGTTATTTCATCTTCACCAGTAAATCTAGGGAGCAACTTGAGGTACTCCTGAGGCATATCATGCAATGATTGGGCTAGATTTAATGGTGCATATCTATTCATCAAGAAAGCAGGGGCTGCAGGGACTGCCATATTTACGCCCGGGTTAACTGCTCCTTGAGCGGGGGTAAAATGAATACCAGTTGTAGGTAGGGATGAATGAGGTGAAACAACTGATATAGGAGTTGGAGTATGAACTATTACAGAAGAGCTAGCAGCTATATGGGGGTTGAGTTTCTATAAAAGGAAAAGACACAAACTCCAAAGATTTCTCTTCTAATGTGGGTTCTTGAAAACGAACGGGTGATGGTGATGATTCTTCTTCCGAGAAAATGAGTTTCTTGGAAGCTTTCTTGGATGAGAAAATGTGTGAACTGCTTCCTGGTGCAAGCAGTGTAATTTCAGGTGTATCTAATATTTTTGGTCTCTGGCCCTTCTTTGAAACAAGCTTCTCAGGATCCGACAAAACAAGAACTTTTTGCTGAGAGGTATCTGACCTCGTGTGAGGTTTCTTGGGAGCCAGAGCTATTTTCAAACAAACACAGCGTACTATTTCCTCCTCTCTGAACAACCAGAGGAAATGTAAAAAAAAACACAGGGAAAATCTCTGAATCTTCGATCCCCGACAACGGCGCCAATTAATGTTGTTCCTTGAGAAACAATTCCTTGCTGTGTAAAGGAATCCGTGCTCAAGACATTAAAGATTATGTCACAAACAAGTGCATATCTGTCTCTGTTTATTAAACCTTCAAATATTAATAATATAATCTTCAAATATCAAACCCCTACAAGTTCTGCAATGCCATGTTCTCTTTATGCTGAAGTAAATGAATGGAAGAAAAAGAAAGAAAAGGATTTCAATTTGATATGCTGCTTAAAATAGAATCTACCATTATAAAACCCTGAAGAAGTGAGCAACAATAAAGTTAAAATAGAGGAGCGCCCATTAAGGATGTTTAACTCTTAGATACACAGATATCAAGAGACCTGCAGCTCAAATCACTCTATTTCATTCATAGATATGGAAAAGAAATGAAAACTGGAAAACTATTCAACATAGATAGAATGAAGGAAACTTGCAAAAATTTTCATTGATTCAATATTTTTCAATATAAAATTAGGCTTCAAGGTCCAAACTCCTTAACCTTTTCTTCTTCCAATTGTCTTTAAATATAATATGACAAAACAGCTTCCAAAATGAAACTCATTCTAACCACTCTAACCAAATTTAATCGTTTAAATCAGAATCGTCATGGAGGTACATCCTCGAAAAAGTCTTACTACATTTGCATAATCCTGATTTGCATAATCCCGAGAAATGACATAATGAGAAATTCTTGAGAACTGAATCCAAATGAAGAACTGTCCACTAAGTAAGAATTGCTAATGCTTTTGATTTATCCGTTGGGATCCTTTTTGCTATGTCAATGGAGAAGATTTTGCATTTTTTCCAAAGTTCACTTTGAGTTGTAGGAGCATTCCTATAGCTGAGGTATTCCAATCTAAATGAAACTGACTGATTGTGAGTGAGCCTTCCTGTGAAGAGTGCCTTTACTATCCATAGCCAATTGAAGTGCCTCTGTAAAAAGTTAAACATTGTCTCTCCCTTCAAAACTTGTGTCTTTTCATGTCTGTTGTCTACTCTGCTCTTTGCCAGTGTTAATGCATCTTCATAAAATTTCCATGTTAGAATATTTCCCTTTTCTATCCAGCATGAAGGTAAACCTGTTCGGATCAATTTATCAAAAGTTATATCAAACTTTTTTACCGCCTCCTTAATTCTCAGTAACCTTTTCTCTGCAACTTTTCGTAGATCATTCTTAATTATCATTTTATTAACTTCTTCAACATAAAATTATTTTTCTTGTATCTCAATTTCTTCTAGCTCTTCATCTGATTTGGAATTGATAAAATTTAAAAACCTCCTGGCCCAATTTCTCTTTTAATGAGCATTTGTTTTTCAGATGATATCTCCTCTTCGTGGTCTGAGATGAGGCGTTTCTCTGTAGCAATTATACTTAGGGAATCCCAATTTGACTTCATTTCAGAGATAATTTCAGTCCAAATAATATCTTTAGCTCTTAAAAGTGAGATGTTACCTTTTAGCTTCTCCTTGAGCTCCTTAATTTCATCCTCAGCCTTTTGTAATTGCCTTTTATTTTCATTTTCTTTATCGTCCCATCCTTTCATTATCTTAGTAGCTGTTTCCAAATCTAACTGAACCCGCTTAAGATCACCTTCAGCTATCTTCAGTTCTGTGCTGAGCTGAACAATTTGTGTTTGAGGATCAGAATTAGCATCACCTGTAAAAAAAAAAGTGCAAGTGTGATTATTAATATGGTTCTGTAATAATATGGCAGTATGCTTCACTTTGGACAAATCTTCATCTTTCTGCAACAATTGCAAACGTAGCTCTTCTTTTTCTTTTTCCACCTCAACTACTTCTGCAGCCATTGAGTGCTCTGTAGCTGGTAATTTTAACTTTTTCCTTAGTGAGGATATTTCTACTTCTACATTTTTCATGATTTTTTGAATTGCAACTTTATCATTTGGATCCACACCAATTTTCATAATGATATTTTTCAACTCTTCATTTTGAGTTGTTAATGCCCTTGAATCAGCTTTCTCCATTTTGCATTGTCTGATGACCTTTGCAAGCATGCTTTCAGTCTTGATTGCTGTGGCATTAGTCTTGCTCAAATAATTTACAATCAACTGCCCGGTCTGCATATGAAGATTCATTTTGTCCCACAATGGGATCTTTTTAACATCCATGGTTATGTTTACCTCCTTAAAGCCACCCGAAGATCCAAGGGACATTCCTGTCGGATGTGACAGAGCCATCTTAAACTGATCTTTTTCAAGATCCATCACAGTCAATAATCTGGTCTGGTCAGCATCTATGTAGTGCTATGCTTGTGTTTCTATATTGGCTTTTATCCTCCGGTTTCTTTCCTCAATCTGTGTGAACATTTGCTTTACTGAAGGAGCCTTTTCCAAATAAAGTTCCTATCTTCTAGGAGAAGAGGGGAGATCTTGTTCTTCATTGACCTGGAGAGTAAAACCAGGTGAGTTAGAAGAATGGTCTTCTGCTATTTTGGTTCTTTTTTCCTCTCGGGGCTCCTCATCATCTATTTCAATAACATCTTCTCTACTTCTTTTGCTTGCCCTTTCCATAATGGCATGTGTTTGAATGCTGGTTTTTGAGGCACTTGTTTCACCTCGATTTTCCAGCTTCTCTACATCAGGCTTGCTTACATGGGGGAATGCAGCATACCCATTATCAACCCTTTTCTGAGAAATTATTCCATGCGGGTCATAAGGCCATTTTTCTCCCAACAACAACTGTGTCCCTTCCAACATTTTTGAGACTCCATCAAAAGCTTGTCTTGTGTTGACCACAAAAGGTCCCACACTCATAGGCAATTTGTACATCAAACCTTTCTTCATGGGAAGAAATTGAACTTGGTCTACATTAAGACTTTGCCTTATGAATTCCAGGGCGAAAAGTCGCATGGGTACAAAGGTTGGGAGCCTATAGGGCTCAATGCTAACTCCATACAGCCTTATCTCTGAGTATTCTTCGAATACAAACCAATCTCCAAATCTGCAATTGGGTCCTATCTATAGGAATTCCCGGGCTTTTGGTAGAAAGCATGGAGGAAGAGTTCCATTCAAAATTGTATAAGCAATAGACATGAAATGGTCAGCAAATTCAAACAGCCCTGCTTCATTCTCTTCTTTTCTAACCATGTCGGTCCAGAATAAAACTAATTGCTTATTTTTATTACTATAAACTATATTTAAACCCAAACTCATGAACTCTTCAACATTTTGATACAAAAATAAGTAAACAACCAATGATGGAAATCTGAAGAAACCTATTAGAGGAAAAGCTATCAATTGGGAATTTACTATTTCCTGCCGAAAAGACGGAATGTCAAGGACCACCCCTGGTTTCATCATCAGTGCAAACATCCCCAAGACTGATTTATCAATTTTTTGGTCATCGTCTTTCCCCAAAATCTCTGTAATGCAGCTAAGAATTGGCCTATACTGAACATTGAACGTCTCGAAACTCAACTCTTCTCCTTCAAATTGAGTTTTTTCTGGATTTGATTTCAAAAATTACATACAACGACTGAACTCTTCGCTTGAAAGGTCTTCGAAATACTGAACCAATTAATCTTCAGAGAATTGTAATGGAGAATTATCTTCTGGAAAGCACAATGCTTGGCGAATGAATTGTGTTGATACCTGCAGGACATTTTCTCCTTGAGAATTCATGACAAAACATTTACCAGGGTACATTTATGAGACTAACCATGAGATGAACTCGGGGAAGAAGTGAGTTTTCGGAACACAGGCGGACAACACGCCAGAACTTTTCATAGCAGATAATACAGGTGATTTATCAGTGTTTAGGGTTACTTGGTAATGCAGTAAGGGATGATTGACGGACGACACGGTATCATGGACGTCCTTTTCACTATCCAGGAGGGGACTGAGGTTTGAAGAACCAGACAAGGATATTCGTTTTGCCATGACTAACAGGAACTGAAAACAATTCGCGGGGTAACGGGAAATGCAAAGGTGGAAAGAACACGGTTCAAAAGAGGAAAAACAGTCACACATGGATAAAACGAGACTAAAGAACTCTTTAATAAGCTACGGGAGTCCGTAATAAATGCTGACATGATGTGGACAAACCATTGAGGGCGGATGACAGCTGTTCTCCACTTTGCCTGATGACGTCACTGCGAGGGGTCCTGGAGTACGGCGGAGAACTTCAACCTATACCCCCCGTAATGAATCCAAGCCGTTGATCACGGCTCCTCCAAGATTTGACTAGTCAACTACAGGGGGTTAGGATTTGATAAACTACGAGCTACTTCTCCCCCTGCAATAACTTATCCGAAAGCACTTTTCCACGATCACCACCTCCGCTCAAGAAACTGCTCGAAGCTTAAGCTTAAATCAAAACATATATTTCAATAAGGTTAGTATTCATCGAGATTTGAAATGCTTCTTTTATGATATAGTATAAAAAATTTATACTATAACATATGATTTTTTTATTTTCTATTTTTTTTTTGTATTTTTGATATTCAAAGATAAAAATTGAAAAGGATATGCAGATATGATCTACAACAGCACCCTAGGTGTTACGCACAAAATTGGTGCATCCTCAGCTCTCAAAGTTTACATTTTTGGATTTTTCACATCACCAATAGTATACTTACCAATTTTTATATCATTTGGAGAATATTTACCCCCTCAAAAGGTCAAAAAACATCAAACATTTGACCTTTCTGCCTCCTTTTCAGACCAGGTGTTACGCATAGAGCAGTGTTGGGAGATTTGATTTTTGAGCAAGTAAATGGAATCCACTCAGCACAACTCAATTTTTTTTGGAAATTAGACTCATCAAGATTTCCAACGAGCCATCACGGAGCCAAATACGGTGTCAGGAAGACCTCCAAAATACTGTTGCAATAGGGCTTATCTCTACGTTACGCACCTGGAAATTTTTTCACTGTTTGACACATGTGTTACACTCTTGTGGCTGAGTGGGAAAAATGTGTGTTTGGAAAGTTTTCTTAGGCATTTCAGGCCTAAAAGTATATTTTATTTCCATTTTTAGTCTAAAAATATATTTATTTAGATAGTTTTGTGCCTTGGGCTTTCCAAAGCCTCAAGGACAAGTTAGGATATTTCTCTGGCCAATAGGCTTCTAGATGCTCTAGTAGGATCTCCTATCCTCATTTTTTATATAAGACATGAGGATTCATTGTAAACAGTTGGGACTTGATGTGTTTAAGAGAAATACATGGTTTTATGAGCTTGGACAAGATATTGGTTTTATGAAGTGAATGAATGGCTTGTGTGGCTTGATGTTGGAGAAGCTTGCTTGCAAGATTCCATAGCTTGGTGAATGGTGATGTTTTCCTAACTTGTTAATGTTTTCTTGTCCTCATTTTTTTTCAATCTGCTTGGTTTCTATAGATCAGAAAATTATAGGTTGAGATATGCTCATGGAAGCACCTCAAACCTCTTGTTTGCTATAGTCTTGATGTTTTCTTCTTTTAGTCATCTTAAGGAATTCTTGATTGCTCCTTAGGCCCACTAAAACTTGTTTTTGTTTCATTAATGGTTAGTATGTTAGCTTATAAATATGATTCATGATATGCCCTGCTTGTTTAAAGTTTTCAAAAACCTATTTTCAAGCTTTTCTATGAAATATTGATTGATTAGGTTAAGAAAAAGAGGTCTCATTTCGATATTGCCCTTTTCCCATGCTTACCAACTTGTTTTAGAGTTCCCAATAGTTTTATATATGTTGTTTAGGAGTTCCCTCTCCATATATTGAGTTTTTTGTTTATCTTATGTGTTTTCTCAAAAATCTGAAGGTGAATTTCTAAATTTAGGAGTTCTAATGCTTCTATATATCACTGGAATGTTCATCTTACATGTTTATCAGTTTGAGTATTGTTCATAGAGATTAATGGTTTGCCCTACCTCGTGATTTATTTATTTTAGACTATATATGTTTAATACCTCTTAGTTTCTTCCCAAACTTCATGTTCATTACACCTTATACATCACCTAAGGATGCATTAACCTTGCTAAATCGGCCCTGCAATACACTCTGCTTCATCATTTACACACCCTCGACTTCATCTGACCCCATAGCCCTATTGATTTGAAAACCTCTTATTCCACCTATCCTACTTAGTCATCTTACCCCAACCCAAAACAAAAAAACAAATTGCACTTAAAAACTAGCCTAAAATCAATCATCTGAAGCGAACAAGTTCACATCTTTCGCATAATAGAGAGAGCCCTCTCTGAGTCCAGGAAGGCTAGGTCCTAGGACTCCAAAGACTGGTCTAATGTTACCCTGTCATTTGGTTTATCCAATCTGCCAAATCACAGGACCCTAACATAATGGCGATCACGGTGGGACCTTCTAAGTTCATAACAATCTAAATACCCCTTAGGAATCCAGAATCCCTTCCTCAAATAGTATCCTATGATTTATAGCTACCTCATCACTATCACTAACACAATGGTGATTATGATGCAACCTCTGATGTCAGTGACAAACTAAGTATCCATTAGGACTTCAAAAACCTTCGTCAAATCATAGAAAATTTAACTGATAGCCTAAGAATTGAATCTAGATTTTTCACCAACTTAGCAAATTGATGACTCAGCTATAAGACACTCTTACAAACCTTCGGGCTACATATAGAAACTCATAAAACCCCAAAAAATTTCCATATTAGCTTTTTTTCAGCATTAGTGGTGGACCATAGACAACATATCTTCAAAAAAACTAAAAATATCCACCTGGAGACTCCACTAGACTCGAGTAGGCCTTCTAAATTTATCTAAGTATCTATAGACTCCTGTAGGACTGCATCAAACCAGCCCTGAGAAGTCTAGAAACCTAGTCACACATTGTGCGAGTTTGATAGCACCTAGAGAGGTCAGCCTTCCGAAAGAAGTCATAAACTTTCAGCCTCTCTAAATTTTGAATTTGAAATATGGCTCCGCGAAGAATCAATACTAGATCTCATCCAGACCCAAACGCCCCTACTATAGTTGATAACCCAAAAAATATTTCATGGCAACCTCTGAAGTTGGAAACTTAGCTACTAATAGGACCATTCATAAAGCAAGCTCTGTACCTGAATAGCTTACATCCTTGCAAGATCCCCTGTTTGACTTGTGCCATACAAAAAACCTTTTTAGAACCAAGTCAAAAAGTAGAATTGACCATACCGATCTTGAGCCCATAGAATTGCAGCAGAGTCTTAGCAGAGAAGCTTCTCCTTCCACACCACCTAATTTCCAACTTCTCCACCACTTTGGCTCTTTTCATCCCAAGTCTGCTCAGAATCAGTTTACTGGTCCAAGTACTTCCACCACACCCATTCACACCTCCACTGTGCAAACCACTCCATCTCATAACACAAATCCTCCACTTGTAAATCCACCATTAGCTCCCACCATGGCAACATGGTATGCGCCCCTTGTGTTACCGCAACCATTGGTACCTTTTCCAAATGATTACCAATCCAGAATCCCACACTTCACTAGGGCTGAATCCACTACCACCCAACAACATGTAGATAGAATGAATGTGTTAGTCATTAGTATTTTTTCCTGTTATGATGACTAGATCCCTTGTCTAGGTTTTCTAGAAACCAATCTAAAAAGTCAATTTGTTCTCCAGAAAACCCCTCAAACAATTTTTTTGTCTTCCTACCCCTCTCTTTCATACTGTGATGAAATTGGTCTTTAGTTTTCAGTCCTGGCCTAAATAAACAAAACCTCCCTTTCTATAGCTGTCACAAGCCTTGTATCTCTGAATATTCAAAATCCCCTGTTTCCACACAGCTCACTGTCAAACATTAGACAAGTTGTCTACCCCTCTCTCACTGATTATTTTTTCATATGATGACCTGATTATGCCTAAGAAACTCTTCAGAAACTATGAAAAATTCTATAGGTCTAGGTGGTGGTGTTTAAGGAAAATACCTTGACAAAAGCTATCTCTAGTCAAAGACCCTGTTTTCAGCACCAGTCAGCCATCATTTCTTATTATCTGATAGAAACAATCCCTGGTTTATCCTTAGGTCATACACCATCAGAATGGTCGCTATATTTTGTTTCAGCAGAGCTTATAATGTTAAATTCAGAAAAAATTAGAGTTTTTTAGGTCTTATGTCCAAAGAAAGAAGATCAACTGAAATTTCAGGTATTATCATCATGACACTACAAGAAGAAACTCTAATGATCAAAGCTATCTTAATAATGCATCTCTGCAGGGGTGCTAGTATGAATGGCTCTAATTAGTATGAGAAAGAGAACACTTCAGGATAAAACTTCAAGCTGTAGCACTTCACTGTTGAATTCAAGGAGAATACAGAGTTTAAAGAAAAAAATACCTTCAGGATTCCTCCCTGCAAAGTCAAAACACCAAAAAGGTCAAAATTCCCCCATCATGGAAAAATATACAAAGCTTGGGAAATGTCTGCATCCAGAAACTCAAAATGGCACTTTTGCATTTATTCCAAACATGTGAGCCACCTCTGAAAAGCAGTCTCATGAAGCTAAGAGTGGCAGTCTTTGGCAAAATAGAGCCTCTAGCAGACTAGGCATCAGCATGAAAGGTGTAAAAGGAAAAACTGCCTTTTATCCTTCTTTAGCCTAGCCTCTAAAAGCATCAAAAGCGCTACAGCACCAAAGGAGCTACAACTACTACAAAGAAATATTATTCCAAAGACAGGTAGCAAACATTTATCATTTGCAAAAACATTACCTACCTATAGATTTCACAGTAAAATTCTACAAAAACATGTTTTATAGGAAAATGGTGCAAAGATAATACATATTGTGTTTTGAAGGCCTCCTTCATGATAAGTAGAGGGCCTCAGACAATTTTTTTTCAAAGTGCCTCCTCCCAAGGCTAAAAGGGGGCCTCATAGTGGTCTAAAGGGTCACAAAGATTGTGTTTTGGAAGCCTCCTTCAAAAAGATAAGTAGAGGGAAAATGGCATAGTCTCAGAGAGCCCAAAAAAAGGTTATATGTTGTTGTAATAACTTCTTTCAAGGGGTAAAACTAAAACAACTAAAGCACTCATAACAGTTTGTCTGAAATAGACTCTTTCAAGTATGCATACCGGGGTTTCCAATTGTTCAAAGGAAATCCTACAGAGGTAATGAAGATTTTGTTTTAAAGAACCTCCTTCAATCATAAGTAGAGGGTAAAGGCATAGTCTCAGAGGGCCTAGATTTGGAACAGGTAGCCTCCGTCAAGGGTTAACACTGTCAGATTAAAGGCCTCCTTCCAGAGAAGAAAGGGCACCCCTCATAGTTCTAAAGAAGCCTCCTTCGAATGACAAGCACAGGGTCTCTTTTGAATGATAAACATAATTTTTCTAAAGAGCCCACAAATAGTTTTTTCATAGACATTCTTCAGTTGGTTAATAGAGGTCAAATAAGCGCCCATGCAGTTTTTCAAAAGGGCCTCCATGAAAAGCAGAGGGCCATTAAAGTTTTTCAAAATGACTTCTTCAATAATTAACAGAGAAAGAAAAAGACTGAGGTTCAAGGGTCTCCTTTAATCATAAGTAGAGGACCTGAAACTATTGTGTTTAAAGACCTCCTCCAATCATGAGCAGATGGAAAAAACACACTTTTCAAAGACCTCCTTCACTAATAAGTAGAGGGCACAGTATTTGATGAAAGATCACCTCCTTCAAGAATTAATATAATCAATAACAAAGAAAAGCTCTACACAGTTGTTTGAAAGCCTTTTTTATGACAAACAAAAGGTAAAAACAGTTTTTGTGACATACCTCCTTCAAAGGCTAGCAAAGGGCATAGCACAGAAACTATGTTTAAAGATAATCTTCAATTGATAAATAGGCCAAAGACACTGTTGTTTGAAAGCCTCCTTTAATGATGAACAAAGGAAAAAACTTTGTTGAAAGGTCTCATTCAAAAGGAATAGAGCACAGTTCTTTTAAAGGTGTCTATTACAGTCAATGACAAATAAATAGCTCACACAGTTGTCGAAGGGCCTCCCTCATGACTATAGAAATTTGAATAACTGTTAAATTATTCACCAAGATTATCCTGATCACACACTATTTGAGCTTCATGCATAATACATAACCTCTTCTACTATTGATCATTAATTGCGGAAATATAAACAATCACACATATAAACACAATATTTATGGGAAATCTTAAAGATGAAAATCCCCAACTATCTGTATATTATAATGATAGAGATCATGTAACAATCATTGTACAAACTCCTCACAAGATCTCAGTACAATCTCCAATTGCTACACACTACACAAGCTCAGATCTAACAAAACACATGCTCCAATCTGCTCCACCAGTTAGCCTGCCTCTACTGTGAAATCCCTGCTGAATATTGACCCTGACTGAGTTCGAATCCACCTGGTATGCACTGTGCAATCCTCATTGGCATCTCCACCAATGTGTGGTGCAAACTCATGCACCAGTATGGTCACAACTGATAGTCACACTTGCTCTTTCACCTACCTCTCCACTGGTCTCCACTGAAACTGTCCATGCACTGAAGTTAACTGATGTATTCTTTAGTTGATTTATGAGTTAGCAATTAGTAAAATAATTAATAATTAATTCAAACCACTCTCACTAGTGTATCAATCAGTTAGACTAGATACAACTAGCTCAACTATCTTTAACTGAGTTAAACTGAATACAACTCCATTAACTCCTCAATCAACTCCACCAAACTCTGTCACCTGAGTTCTAACTAAAGTCTCCATGCAATAGCTCCACTAAACCCTCAGGAATAGTGTAACTCCTTCTGTCAGCTGCATGTGCCACATCAGTGCACTTAACTGAAGTGCTCCAAGAGGATACGATAATGTTTAGAGTCCAAATATTATTAAGAGCTAATAATATTCGACATATCTATTTTTAGACTGGCAATCTAAAAATAGATTCCGCCCAGTATGTCTAAAAATATAAGTCCATCTATTTTTTCCGACTTGACCAACCATCCACAAATAGCATCCTGCAACTCATAGAACATGATCCGTATGTCTAAAAATAGACATAGTCTAAAAATAGACTTTGCGCCAAAAATAGCCTGCGGGCCCACTTAGTGAAGGCAACTTCTTTTCACTAAGCTCATCATCTTGTTGCATTCTCAACAATGACAAGCAAAGAACTCTGCCCCCTTCAAAATATAAACAGAGGATCCTAATGATGTGATAGACTACCACCTGCAAGAAGAAACAAACAACACTTTTCATAAATTAAAAAAGGGAAAAATTGTCCTTTTATCAAAAGCACTCAAAAAAGACCCTTGTGCAAAAAAGTGTCAAAGACGCGACATGCCTGTAGGCATTTTCCAAAGGAAATTACACAGGGTGCAATGCGCTTGTGTTAAGTCACGACGCGCCTGTCCATTGCTCGGCGTGCAAGTTCTTTCGCCCGACCCGTTACATTCCGCCCAACCCACTCTGCATGAGCATTCACCAGAGTTTTCCGGCCCTTTGCCACCATTTTCGGCCCTTTGCCAACATTTCTATCCCTTTGCCACCTTTGCCAGCTACTTGCATAGCCCATTACACTCCTTGCTCGGCCCTTTTCTTTCCCTGTTCCACGGCCCATAACACTGCCTACCCAGCCCAGCGCTCAGAAGGTGCCTGGGCGCCCACAGCAGTGTGCCCAAAGGTGACAAAAACTGGTTTTTGCTTAGAATTTGGGTTTTTCAACACAGCAAGGAGGTTTCAAAGGTATTTTTCATTCCCTTGCATCTCAGTTTTTGTCTTGAAGGTATTTTGAAATCCAAACTTAAAAAGAAGAGAAACAATATTTTAAAGGGAAAGAGGCCTATTTCATTTTGGAAAACTTGTGTGTTGAGTGGATAAATAAAGCAGTAAGACAAATATGCCTCCAAGGAAAGTCAAGAAGGAAGGCCATCACAATAGGTTTGAACCCACTACTATTAAGGAGATCATTGCATCCCCTTCAATCTTGTCCTATTTTCAAGAAGTGGGTTGCCTTTAATTTTGCAACAAAATCCAAGAGGTCACTAACTACCCTCTCCTAACTGAGCTATTTTCCCTGAGATTGGATGGAGAGCAGTTCACATTGTAGTTCTTGACTTTGTGCTTACTCCCAAAGTATTCCTCAAAGAGAGAACAAACATGATGAAATTGGCATCCATGAGACCAGCGGTGACACTAAAACTAATCAAGACAGCTCATAAGATGATAAGCAAAGTAATGTCAACAAACACAGTGATGAAGAAGTTGGCAATATGCAAGAGGAAAATGAAGACATTCAAGATAGAAGTAGCTCACATAAAGGACATAAAAGCAGTAAGCATGGTGAAAGCAGTCCTCATGAAGAAGGTAAACACATTGATGATGGTCAAGGCAATTCAAAAAAGGATGGAAAAAGCACAGATGAAGGAGGAGACAGTCCTCAAGGGAAAAGTGAGGAAAACAATGAAGATAGTGGCAACATGCAGAAAGTAGATGAAGGTAGTCCTGATGAATACAACCCACAACAAACTCAAAACAGTGAAAAAGACAGCCTACATAGAAACAATGAAGACAGTGAAAGAACAGAGGGTGATAGTAAAGCTAACAGCCAAGAATGAGATCAAAACATTGACAATGAAGATAAGGGCAGTCTTCATAAAAAAGGTGAAGAAACTGATGATGGTAAAGATAGCTCACAGAAGGATGAGAAAATCAGTGACAGTAAATGTGAAAAATACAGTCCTCAAGACAGTCATGATAAGAATAGTGAAGTTGGTGGCAGCCTACATGAAAAATACCAAAACAGTAATGATGAAAGGGATATCCCTCAAGAGGAAAAGCACCACAACATTAAGGAAAATAGTGAACAAGGCAGCCCTAAAGAAGAACATGAAAACCGTGAATAGTGCAACAAAGTAGGTGATGAAGGAGGAAGCAGTGTAAAAGATCAAGTTGAACAAATGCTAGTGATGAAACCTCCTCTCTCTTCTCCTCAACACAGCCAAGAAAATGTGCTTGCTGCCTCTCCTAGGCAAGAGGCCATGATTCATTCCTCAAAAGCACTAAAGGCTAAAAACACCAAATCTGCGAGGAAGAAAACTACTCAAGCAGTGACTAGTAATGTCACTAGGGCGCTAAGGAGTAGAGGAAAGCTTCCAAAACAAAGTATTGTTGAATTGCCCAAGAAAACAAGAGCAAAGAAACCTATCAAAGGTAAGGGCAAAGAAAAAGTTGAAGAATAAGAGAGTAGCCATGAGCATGAAAAGGAATTTGACATCATACAATTAGACAGTGATGCTAAAGATGATGAAGCCAGAATCTTTAGGTCACTTTTGCAAAACAGGGAAGCTCAAATCAGGGACTTGGAAGCTGACCTAGAAAGTTCAAATAACCTCATACAATTTTTTCAAATGAAAAACAGACAGATGAGTGGGAAAATGGCCATCTATGAGGCCCAGGCACTCAAATATCAAAGAAAGGCACATAAAGCACAGGTGAAGCTTGATGAGTACATGGGCGAATTTGCTGATGATGAAAAAGAGGAAGGACCAGTAAGGAAAATGCCTAGGACCATGGGTCTTAGGAAAGCATTGAAGAAGCAAAGGGAGGAAGAATCAGCCCTTGCTCAGCAATATCCTCTCACACACCTACTTGCCCAAGAGATAGAAAATGACAAGGATTCTTGGCTTGAAAGAGAAAATAAACATTTGGAAACCAAATTGAACAAGGCCAACAAAGATTTGGACCTACAAAGGAGAATGACCAGGCATTACAAGAAATTGAATCAATTTTCCTGAAAGAAACTAAGAATTTCCCAAGCCAAGCTCAAAACTGCCCAAAAGAGGCACCTGGTGGAAAAAAGAGGAAAAAGCCATTCTCAGCTTGGAATCTTGGCTCAAGCTTCCATGCATGTTTCTAGAAACCCTTAAGGGGTTCACTCTGTTGGCCACCTATAAATTTTTTGACAAGCAAACAGGTGGCTAAAATATTTCTGAGTCTTCAAGAAATACATTTCCTCTGAAAACATATCATTCTTGAAGCCTCCATGTGTATTTTTCTCTTTGAACAATCTTCACTATTGTTTCCATGAGAAAGCCCTCACTGTTCATGGAAGAAAATGCTCAAAAAGGCCTTCATCTGCCCTATATCTTCCTCACAAGACCCCCATTTTCCACCACTTTTCCCTTTTTTTCAAACCCCACAAAATCCCTTCTTTAACCCTCCATTTTGTCCTAAAACCCTTTTTAAGCCTCATAATATCCCTTATTTGGTCTTAAAATCTCCTTTGCTGCCTACCAAAACCCCTTTTAAAGCCTTAAAAATCCTCTTTTTGGCTTAAAAACACTTATTTTTCATTACATGCTTAAGCCCCTTTCGGCTAAGCCCCTAACCACTTCCCCACATATGACCCGAGTGCCAAAACCAGGTGCTAAGCCTGCGGGCACCAATCGCAGTCGGAGTTTTCCGTGGGTGCCATTCCCTTTGTGCCTTGTAATTTTCCAATGCAAGAAATTTGTATTCTATCAACCTCTGCCTCAACATTGACCGTTGATATTTTAAGATCCGACGATCAGCGCTACTTTCGTACCGTGCCCACGACCTCTTTCATTACCCCTCTGATTACATGTAGACCGTTGATCTTCCCGCTAGATCCAACGGCTGGCGCGTAATCGCTCAATCGCAAATGCCCAATCTCATTGCGTTTGAGCCCCACCAATTGGCGAGCCCCGATTGGATCCTAACCATTCATCCATTCAAATCCAACAGTCCAGATCACACTGCGCTCCACACATTTTCTCCCCCGTATTTCCCCTTCCGATCAATCTCCACCGTTGGTCCTTCTGTCGATCCAACGACTAAGATCCAATCGCACTGCCCATTTTCCATCTGTTCACCAGGCCTGAAGATATCTCTCCGATTGAATCACAACTGTTCATCTCGATTGATCCAATGACTCTCGTTCATCCCGCCCATCCACTTGACCCTTTGCCTTCCCGCTCCCTCCTTCAATCCTGACCGTCCATTCTATAGATCCAATGGCTGGGATATAACCCGCCTTTGAATTTTCCCCCACCTAACTGCCAGCGCATCTTTCCATATCGCGCTGCCTCCTCCACCGTCAGATCTCTTCGCTCCATATCCAACGGTCAACATGCATATTGTGTTTTTTCTTCGTCCAAGCTTTAATGTTTCTAAATCACGCGATGAAAGCAGTTTTGTAGAGGACGCGTGTCATGCAGTGACATATATTGCGTTTTTTTGGGCAAAAGTTCAAAACCGTTATGTAGCCGTGCGACATCGGCAGTTTTGCCACTAAAACCACCTTCCTCCCCTTTTCTCCCACAACCTCCATCATTAATCTCGACCGTCCGATGAGCTAATCTGACGATCCACACTATATCGCGTCCCCGTCCATTATCATCCATCAGACTTTCCATAGAGCTCCATCCTTTAATCCCTGTCGTTGATCTCCTCCTGAGATCCAATGGTTCACATTTAATCGCCCTCCGCCCTTCCGATCCCACCACCATAGGCACCCGACTTTCATTCATTTTCATTGTTTTTCTTTCTAATTCACCCAAACGTTAAACTTTGGGTTTTAACATTAAATATTATTTCTTCCACTTAACCTTCTAAAAGGATTTCCCCTGTGGATCTCGACCATTGATCGCCCTTGGCTAATCCAATCCGACGGCCCAGAGTCCTCCTCGCACCAAAATTTCATCAGCCCTGTTTCTTCACCATTCTGATGCTTTTTTTCCTGCTTTCACCGCGTCCACCATTTCCGCCACCATTCCACAGGCCTCTGCAGCAATATTCCACCACCCCCCTGGATTTCATAATGGGTTTATTGTATTGTGAAGGGTATACAGAGTGGTAAATTTACTGTGTCTCCACAGTCACAGTCATTGTGACTCAGAGCGCAGAAAGACCATCCAGTAGTGGCAAAGTGTATCAGCAGAGATAGGTCAAGGGATTTAAGCCTGTTATTGAATACTTAATAATTATAATCCGATGATTAAAGGAAGAGGACACAGATAAGGACCATGAAGATGATTAAGAGGCCTAATAAGGACTAAAGCGCACAAATAAGTCATATCAATGTTACAGCATCAGCAGAACGTGTTTTCTCCAGGAACGACATCTTCCTACAGCATTCTCCATGCCTCCTCAAGCCCTTAAAGGTTATTTCAGTAACTGAAGTTTCTAAAGCTGTCAAGACAGTAGTTATGGAAGCATGAGAAGACATGAAGACCTTCAGTCACCTTACTTGCTTCAGAAGATAGAACAGAGTACCATACAGTCAGGGAGAACTTCAAAGAATACATCTGAGGTTAATGTTAACCTCACAAGACTTCTTGACCAGCCTAAAAAGTACCAATATGTCAACACATAACCATTAAGCAGAGTGGGCACGAACATTTCCTCCACTCTGTCTTAATGAATCAATTAAATGTACATCTAATACCACAGTTACTCATTCTCCTATAAGAACCTCTGAAGAATACATTTTAAAGGTGGTTGTTGTTGGTTGATAGGGATTCATTCAATTGTTAGAACTATTATTGGGGGAAGTAGCTTAGTAGTTTGTAATTTAGTAGGCTAGGAGGAGAATTTTGGAATGTAACATCCATTGATCTCAAAGTATGTGATTGGTTTTGTACATCAATTGAACAAGCAAATTTCACAGGATCCTGGTCTATATTACGGGTGATGTTTTCCTTACTTATTTCATGTTTAATCATACTTTCCATATATTCTCTGATAAGAATCAGTAATCTGGCTTAAGATATACCCCTGCATGGTACCCTAATGCTTTCACGCTCTTCTTATCTTTGATGTTTTCTGCTGAATGTGTATCTGAGAACAAAATCATGTAGTTTAACCAGTCAAAGATGTTGGTCTAGCCCATGCTTAATGATGTTTGAATTCAAAGCTTGTTGCTTAGATGTTCTTGTTGGGTTTAAGCTGGAAGAATTGGGATACCGGGGATTTAGAGCTAGCCCTTTCCACTGGGGTCCTTTTCCAACAGATTGGCCTTTCTAAGATCCCTTTGAGCTAGTGTCAAAAGCATTGAAGGTTCAAAGTCCTTCTCTGATCTTAGGCCTTGCTCTGTGTTAAATCTAACTCTTTTTCCTTGAGATTAAGTTGAAAGTAGGTCTAGAGTTAAATGACCTATAATCTGATCTTAAGCTACCCTTTGTGTCTTTATTTGAGAGTTTCCTTTGAGGTATGTCAAAGCAGGATAGGTTAAAAGTCCTTACCTGATCTATAGACTGCACTTTGGCTAATTTCATTTCTTTCACCTCATTCCTTAAATGTTCCATTCCACCATCTATCTAAAAGATCCTTTGGTATAGATGACTTTCCCTATGGAAACCTTGGTTAGCCGTTATGCAAGTAATCCCCTTTCATGACTCCATAGCCCAATGGATTGGCACTTTCTTGACCTATCTTATCTTGCCGAAACATCTTGCTACTTTTTTCCTTTTCATTCCACATAACCCTCTCAGTTAATGACCTCCAACCCAACAACCAAATCATTTAAAAACCCTTGTGCTTCATACCTAGCCTAATACCTCAATTTGAGCTTCAAAGATATATATCATTCTTTGCATTTATAGAGAGATCCCTCTCTAGATCCAGGAGGGCTAGATCCTAGGATCCAAAAGTGGTTTGATTTTGTCTTGTATTTTGGTCTTGCCAATCTGGCCAAAACATAGGAACCCCAACACACTCACCAAAATTGGGCAATTTTTGACATAATCTTGTTTTTTGTGATTTTTGTGCCTAATTGCATAAATTCATGGGCGTTGCCATTTTTTCTTGGAGCATCATCAGTTGATGGAAGTTAAATTTTTGGATGCATTAAATTTGAGGGAGTGTACTCAGAATTTTTTAGAACAAATGAAGTTGTTTTGGCCCTCAAAAAGGCCCAAAACAATCATTTTTCAACATTCTTCCCCTTATATCAGCAAGTGCTACACTCCTGAGTTTTTTCACTCTTTCTAATTTTTTATAGACTTCCCAACAACAGTTTGAAAAAAATAAAATATTTCTAGAAAGTAGACATACATGAATTTCTAGTGAGCCATCACGGGCCTCGTTTCGACATCAGTAAGTCCCTCAAAAGTGCTCTGCAAGACAGAATTTTTTCTGCTGCTACGCTCATGTAGAATTTTGCTGAAATGCATTTTTCTGAAGATGACTGGCCAAATGTGCATTAGGCAATTTTTTCTCTTGTGTTAGGCCTAAAAATTGATTCATTTTTGCTATTTTAGTCCGAAAATATATTTTTAGAGGATATTTTGTGCCTTGGACCTTGTAAGGCCTCAAGTATAGTTTTAGATATTTGTTTTTGGCCAATGGCCTTCTAGTTTCTCTAGGTGGGTTTCCTCCTCTTTCGCCTATATAATCCAAGAGGATTCATTATAACCATAGGGAGAACTTGAGTTATAGAGAGAAATACATAGCACTATGAGCTTTGAAGAAACACTTGTTTTATGAAGTGAATGATCTCTTGCTTGGCTTGATGGTGGAGGAGCATTCTGTGTAAGATTCCATGGCTTGGTGAATGGTATTGTGTTTCTTTTTTGTTATGTTTTCTTAGTTTATCATACATGTTTTCATGCTTCTTTCTTTCTGTAGTTTAGTAAAGAATAAGTTTGAGATATGCCCATGGAGGCACCTCAAATTTCCTGATTCATTGCATCTTAAATGTTTTCATCTTTCTTGGTCATGTCAAAGAATTCTTAATTGCTCTTTGGTTCACTAAGAAATTGTTACTTGTTTCATTAATGGTTATTATGTATGATTTCTAGTATGACTCACGGTATGCCCTGCTTACTCATAGCTAATCAAAACTCCATTTCTGAAATCTCTCTCTGAATTATTGGTTGTTTTAGTTAAGTCAAAGAGGTCTTGTTTCGATCTTTCCCTTTGTCCATGCTTTGCAGTCTTATTTCAAAGTTCCTGATAGCTCAAGATATCATGTTTAAGAGTTCCCTCTTTATAGATTTATTTTTTTGTTAATCTTATTTTTTTTCCCAAAAGTTTGAAGGTGATTTTCCCAAAGTTAGAGGGTCTTATACTTCTATGTATCACTGGATTGTTTATTTTCTGCATCTATCAGTTTGAGTTTCGTTCATAGAGATTAATGGTCATCCCTAACTCATGAATTCTTGTTTTTTAACTATTTATGCTTAAAATCTCTTTGTCTTTCACAAACTTAATGTCCATCTCATTTCACTTTGACCCAAAGAATCCATTTACCTCGACTAAATCAGCCCTGCAGTAATACCTTGTCCATCATTAAGACAATCTTGACCTTATCTGACCCCATAGCCCAATTGATTTGACGAACTCCATATCTATTTGTCCTTTTAATCAGTTCCCCTCAAAAAAATCAAAACAAACCAAAACATACTTAACAACTAGCCTAAAATCAAATATACTAAATCAAACAATTTTACATCCTTTACATAATAGAGAGAGCCCTCTTTGAGTCCAAGAAGGCTAGGTCCTAGGGCTCCAAAGCTTGGTCTGATGTTACCCTTTCATTTGGTCTACCAATCTGCCAAATTACGGGACTCCAACAGAATGATACTTTTGACTACATGGAATTAGAAGAGGAAACCATGAAGGTGAGGATGTTTTCCCAAAGCTTAGGAGGAGAAGCTAAGAAATGGTTCAAAATCCTAACTCCCAACAGCATACATGATCTGCCTTCCCTTTACCAAAATTTCATAAACAAATGGGAAATCAAGAAAAAACCACTTTAGATCCTTTCGGAATATAGCAATCTCAAAATAAACACGGGAGAAAGTGTCCAAGTCTATTGCACTAGGTTCAATAGCGTTTACAATGCACTACGGCCAAACATGAAACCCCCATTAGGCCTAGCCTTAGCTAAATTCCTGAAGGGTTTTGACCCTGATATGGCCTATCAACTAAGAGAAAGAGAGCCCCTAAATTTAGAAGACATGCAAAAAGGAGCTATAACTGTAGAGGCCAACTTAATTGAAAAAAGGGCTAGGTTAAGATAAGAAAAGAGGGTAACATACAAAGATGACACCATGCCCCCCACCTCCTCATTTGATTCCAAGATGGAAAACCTTCTTAGGACCATGGAGAGAATGATGGAAAGAATAAGCATAAACAAAATAACACCCCCTAGGGACAATCAAACAAATCCCCAAAACAGAAACTAGAATCAAAATTTTAGAAGAGACCCGCCCCAAAACAGACCAAGGGAAAATGATCAACAAATCAGGCCACCCTTCCAAGATAACTATGTTGACGAAGGGGAAAGAGATATTGAACAACCAGATGAGAAACATCTAAACTTAATAGGCTCTGATAGTGAGGGTGAGGTTTTTCTCACAGAAGAAGAACAAGGCTTTTTCTCCTCAAACCAAGATGAAACAAGCTATGAAGATTCTGAAGACCATGAATTGGGATTAGAAAATGCCATAATGGAATTCCATAGACAATATGATCCTAAAGAAAAATTATTAGTTTTCACAAATATTGCTACAAATCCCAAAGAAATTTTTGTTGAAGCTGATATAGAGGAAGATAGCATGGGTAAACTTAAGAGACCTGAAATAATTAAATTGTCTAAAATTTTATCACTACACACAAAACAAAGGAATACAAGATTGTGCAAAAAATTTCAGAATGCTTATGTGTGTAGGTAGGCTAGTATAAAACCTTGTAACATAGCCATTGTTCTTAAAAGCCTTCTTTTCAAAAAGAATCAGAAAAAATTTGAGCAGTTGAGTTCACTTAGAAAGAAGGCAAAGGGACATAGGTTTTGTATAGATTTTAGGTACCAGGAGAAACCCTTCCAAAAGAACAAATAACTTTTTACCAAAAAATATCATACTTTACAAAGGGTAGAGTTTTCTAACCAAATCTCATTGCATGATAGTTTTTCAGGTTACCATCAGATGATACCGCTTCAGATCTATCAGCTCAAATATTTTTTCAAATTTCCTTGGGACAGTTGCATGCTTAGACAAATGCCTCCCGGGCTAGAAAATGCTGGAGATACTTTCCGAAAAACTATGCCTTCAGTTTTAAATTTCTCTACTATGGTGTACATGGATGACTTCATCATTTGTTTTAAAAATGATAAAGAGTAACTTGCCTACTTGAAAAGGATATTTGACTCAAAGATATTTGAAGAGCAAAGGTCAAAGAAGAAGCACCAAGGGGATCATGGATTGTCTTAAAACTCTTGGAATAATCATGATACCATGTTTTCAAGTAGAGGTAACTCTGTTTTCTATTTTCAAGATTTGAACGGACAAGAGATGTTAGGAGATCCTTTTTAAGACAAGATGCTCAAACACTACATTTGTCAAGATCCTTAGCTTTAAAATTTTCACTCATTGTACATACCATTGTGTGAAGAAAAAGTCAAAAAGAGAGAAAAACACAAAAACATAGAAGAATTAGAAAAGACGGCAGGTTCTAAAGAAAAGGTACTATTAGCCCCCCTATGAAATTCTTGACAAGCAAGCAGGGGGGCTAGATTGTTTGGAGCCTTCAAGGAATGCATTTTCCTGAAAAATCATCATCCTTGAATTCTCTCCATGATTTTCCTTATACAAATTTCCTCTGCTGATTCCAATCTCAAAAGGCCTATTTCTGCCCCTTGCACCCCTACAGAAGCCTCCACTTCATCCCTTTTGTCCTTTGTCAAAGTTCCCTTTTCATACCCCCAAATTCCCCCCCTAAACCTCTTGAATCATTCCCATGCCCCTCTCAAACCATGCATACACCCTTGGTTTAGTTTAATAAACCCTTTTTCCTTCTATCGTTGCCTTTTCCTATCCTAAAAATACATTAAAAATGGGTCCAAAACCCACTGTTTACATTATAGCAGGCCCAGCCCCTTCCTCGCGAAGCCCCCACACCTCTTCTTCCACGTGATCCAGCGTCAGAACCACCCACCAGAGCAAAAGGCGCTATTCCCCAATGGATATCTGACGCCGTCTCGACCGTTGATCCTGGTAGATCGGACAGTTATCATTAAATCCCAATGCTCATGTTTCTCCGTTCATTTCCTAGACCACGCCATCGCCATCCAATTACACGTTGACCTGACGGTCCGCAATGCGCCCGCGCCGGTGGTCCCCATGCACTGTTCCAAACCCAATGGTTTCTATGGCACCGCTTTTGCGCGGAGGGCGGTTTTCCCCGATCACGGAGCGATTGCATACATCAAGCGACACGTGGCCCCGTCACTGTTTCAAAACCACCGACTCATCGTGTGTTAACGTTTCACCCAGGATTTCGAGCGATATCCCTGTCAGCCGTTAGATCTCTGATCGCCCATCCGACGATCATCGCTCATCAGAGTTGTGCGTTTGATAACCCTTCTCCGCCTTACCCTTGGCCCACCGTCCATCACCCTCACATCCTCTGCCATTGATCTCCGCCACGATCAGATGACCCTGATCTGTTGACCCACCGTTGACGACCCAGCCATCGCCCGGTCACGCCACGTCACCCCCACGTGCACCCTTCGTACGTCATCCCATGCATCGCATATATTTGTGAAAATTTCGTGTTGTTTAAGGTTTTTCATTCATATTTTTCTCCGCGGAACGCCAACCTCCACCTGTGCATTTTTCACCATTTCTCTACGATTTCTCCTCCATTTCATCATATGCACGGTCATTTCCTCCATCCACATAGCCTCCATCATTCCCGCCCATGGATTTCTTGACAAGTTTGCTATTTTGCAGGGTTTCAAGCGGGGAAAACCGCCATGGCTCGTTATCTCTGTCACAATGGCAGAGATTGCAGAACAAGTCATGTACAGAGATACATTTAGTGAAGCCAAGCCCGGGAATGTGATGGACGTGACTGCATTTAAAGAACCGAGCCAAAAAATCTGTACATCTCTTCTGGGGCCATTTAAGACGTAGTTTTTCTCCAACAGAGATATAAATGGAACAGCGAGGAGCTTAGGGTACGCCAATGACAATTTTTGAGCCCTATGCAGAGTATTGAGAGGCAAAGTACCAGATTGAAGACCCCGAGGATCGATCAGAAGATCCTGTATACAAGTAAAAGATAACATCAGGGTTTATTCACCAGCAGAATGTTTTTTCTTCATAAAAGGACACAATGCCCATATAGTTCTTATTTTATACATCTTGTTCCTAAGGGTTCTCCGCCTTGACAACCGTCCGGAATAATATCAAAAGAATTTTTTTCGCAGTATGGAAACCCAAGCATTTTTATTTTACTTTTATTCAAGTCACCAGGGGTACTGCAGAGCACCACAGCCAAAATATGTCAAAGTCATATCCGGAGAAGATCACTCTTTCAGAAAAAGGGATGACAGAAATTGAATACTCAGCATTCAAGCAGAATGGGTTCCGGCCCTCTTTCTTTTCAAAAGTTTTAATACTGTATTTAGTTCTTCACCTACCTCTTCTGTTTCTCTTTAGCTATAAAACTCGGGAGAGAATTTTGTAAGGGTTGTTGATCGGATATCAGAGAATTGAAAGCAGCTTCTCTTGAGATGAGTTCTCTGTGTATAATTGTAATATAGGCTGGGGAAGATGTATTCAGACTGAATGACTACGCTATTGGCTATGTTGTACCTAATTGGTGTTCATATTTAATATGACAAGAACATTTCATTGGATCCTGATCTAAAGCTGCGGTGATGTTTTTCTATCTCTATGTTTAATTCATTTCTTTTTAGTTCTTCTGGCTTGCATCAGAAATATGGTATAGGATCTACCCTTGATAGGTACCCTATACTTCTTCTCTCCTTGCCTTTAATGTTTTTTCTGCTAATGTGTTATCTAAAGATTGATTTCAATTTATTTAACCAGTGTAGTGGATGATATTTCCTGCTATCTAATGTATGAATCAATGGAATCTATTTTTAGATGTGCTTGTTAGGATTTAGTTGAATGCATTGAGAACACTGGGAGGTTTAGAAATTTGCCTCTGCCTCACTAGGATCTTTCCATTCCAGTTAAGCCTTTCTAAGTTCCCTTGTGCTGCCTCTGATTGTGTCCAAGTAGGTCTGGAGTTAAATGACCTATGACCTGATCTATAGACAAAATTAGACAGTTCTCCTTCCTCATTTTCAGTTCTTAATGTCCCATGCCACCCAATCACTTTGGGATCCAAGGCTTTAGATGACTAGCCCAACTAGAAGCTTGCGTGTTGAGTAACAAGTAAATCCTTTCTTGACTCCATTGCCCAATGGACATGACATTCCCCGAATTACTTCTCTCTTGCCTAAATTCCTTTTTTCCTAGCCTTGTCTCATGCTGAACCCTTCCTTCCTAAATCCCAGCAACCAAATTCAAAAATCAAAAAAACCAACCTTATGCCTATAACTAGTATAAAATCATAACTCTGAGCTTCGTAGACATAAAATTTTGCTCAAACATAGAGAGATCCCTCTCTGGACCCAGGAGGGCTAGATCCTGAGGTCTGAAAGTGGTTCTAATGTTGTCTCATATTTTGGTCTTGCCAATCTGGCCAAAACATGGGAACCCCAACAGGTACAACCCCATACCCAAAAAATAGTAATACTGAAAGTGTGCAAGCCTAAATGCCACTACTGATGCAAAAATAATGTCTTGTTCAGCTATCTAGCCTAATCATGGTTGAACATGTTTTAAATTTATTTTTGATAAGTTAGTAAAAAAAATGTTGGTCAAAACATTGAAGCTTGACTTGTCAAAGAAAATAGATTAGGAAATAAATATATTGGTTCCACATGCTTAAAACAGAACCAAGGAGAAAAACAGGGATGAATAGAAAACTATGTATCTTAGCCCTGATTTTTCTAGTCCTATTTTGTACAAAAAATAACATTTTTGTGCAGCTTGTTTTTATGCCACAAACCCATGATAAATCAAATTGTCTAATCCTAATTTAGTCATGTTTTCAATTTCATGTTTTTAGCTTGTTAGCCCCCTATAAATTCCTTGACAAGCAATCAAGGGGCTAATTTGTTTTATGAGCCTTCAAGGAATGCATTTCTCTTGAAAACACATCATCCTTGAAGCCTCTTCATGCTCTTTGCCCTTTGATTATTTCCCTCTACTGTTCTTGAGTCTATAAGCCTCACTGATGATGATAAATTGTGCTCCTAAAGGCCTTCATTTTCCCCTTGTACCCCTGCAGAATTCTTCATTTCATCCCTTTTCCCCTTTTTCAAACCCTCCTTTTTCACCCCAAAATCCCTCCCTTAGTCTTTCTAAATCATCCCAAAAGCCCCCTCTAAATCCTACACGCACCCCTGGTGTGGTTTAATTTCCCTTTCTTTCCCCTGTCGTTACCCTTTATTGGCCTTAAAATGCACTAAAAATGGGCCAAAAACCATATTTCCCATATAAGTGAGCTTAGCACCTTGTGGCCCTAGCCCCTCGACCTTTTCTCCACGTGACTTGGGCGCTAGAACCGAGCGCTAGCCCGGTGAGCACTAATCACAGATGGAAATCGGGCTCATTATTAGCCGTCGATCTGATTAGATCGGACGGTCTTCGCAGGTCAGCACCGCGCCGTGGCCCACCCCGTTCACTCCTTCGATTGCCCGTCAACCGTCCATTTAACCCGATGATCCAACGGTCCACATCTCATCTGCCTGGTGGTCCCCACAAATGCGCCTTGTTCGAAAACCACTGGTTTCCATCGCACAACCATTGGAGGGTGGGCGGTATTTCTCATTTCGGAGCGATGCCATTCACCGCAGGACACGTGTCCCATACACTGTTCAAAAACTTCCCCCCCATCGTGCATTAAAGTTCGGTAGTAGATCCGACGCGATATCGCTATACACCATCCGATCTGCGACCATCCATCCAACGATGATTTCACCACGAAGGTGCATGGGATTTAATCCAAGGAAAACAATGCCCCTGGCCCACCATCCGTCGCTCTCCGCTACGTTTTCCATCGTCGATCTCCTCCTGAGATCAGAAGGTCCAGATTTAACACCTATCCCACCTTTGACCGGGTCCCACCACATCACCATTCCACGTGTTTTGTCACATTTTTCCTCCGTCCCCTTTGTATTTCATTCAAAGGTCAAAGTTTCAGTGTTGGCATTTAAATTTTTTCCGCAGTCCGCCAACTTTCACCGGACCATCCTCCATGGTTTCCCTGCATTTTTCACCATCACCCTACACTATTCTGCCATTTTACCAAACTGCATGGCCATATTCATCGTCCCCACTGCATCCACCCTTCCCGCATGGTTTTCTTAACATGTTTGCGTGTTTTGCAGGTTTACGAGCGGCGAAAAACCACCATGATTCAGTCTCTGTTACTATGACAGAGAACACAGGAAAGGACCATTTTCAGGAGCTGAAATTATGGAGAAAGGCTTGGGAAAGGTGCTACGACATAAAACTCATCAAAGGACAGGGTTCAAACTCTGCAAAACCTCTCCAGCGTCATTAAAGCACAGATTTCGCAGTCAGAGGCAAACGTGGAAGCGGCAAAGAGTATCGGTGGGAAAACAGAGCATTTAGGGCCTGTAATTGCAGATTCTAAGCCTTAATCTGATAATTTAAAGGTAGAATACCAGATCAAAGACATCATGGATCACACGGAAGGCCCAGCGCACAGAAAACAATACTGTTTGGTTTTCACATCAGCAGATTTTTCTTTCCATAAAGGACAAAGTGCGCATACTATCCCCATTCTATATCGTGTTCCCGAGGAAATTCTAGCCCTGACGACAGTCCTACGCTATCAGAAACATTTGTTACATGGTATGGCATACCATAGCATCATTATTCTACCTTTTTTAATTCACCAGAGTGCTACGGAAAGTACAGCAAAGACATACCTGGAGTAAATTTGCAGCCCAACGAAGATCACTCTTTCATCCAAAGAGTACCAGAGATGAATGCTCAGAATTTAAAATAGAACGAGGCCTCGGCTATTTTTCTCTTCTAAGTTTTAATGCTGCATTTATTTCTCCATCTACCTTCTCTGCTCCACTTGAGTTATAAATTTCATGAAGAAACTCATTGTAAGGTTGTTGATCAGTTATCAGAGTATTACAAGTTGTTTCTTTTGAGACATAGTCCTCGTGTAAAGTTGTAAGATAGGTTGAGGAAGATGTTTTCAGACTGAATATCCAGCTATTGGTAATGTTGTACTTGAATAGTATTGCTCTTTAATATGACTAACATTTCTTTGGATCCTGATCTAAAGCAGTGGTGATGTTTTTCTATCTCTGTATTTGTTTTTAACTTGCAGTTCATTTCATTTCATTTCTATTGGATCGCATCAAAAATCTGGCATAGGATTTACCCTTGTTAGGTACCCTATGTTTCTGCTCTCCTTGCCTTTAATTTTTTCTACTAAATGTGTAATCTAAGGGTTTATTTCAGTTAATTTAACCAGTGTAGTGGATGTCATTCCACCTTTGCGTGATGTATGAATTAATGATCTGTTCTTAGATGTTCTTGTTAGGATTTAATAGTATGGTGGGAACAACGGGAGGTCACAGAACTGTTTGTCTCTATCTCACTAGGATCCTTTTCAATTAATTGAACATTTCCTAAGATCCCTCAGCTAAGTAGAAGCATTGATATTTCAAAGTCTCTTTCGATCTTAGGTCTTTAACTGTGTTCTAAACCTTTAATATTTTCTTGTACGAAGGGATTAGCCTTTGGTTTAGATCACGAGGTTTCCAATGGCATGTCACATCCCTGGATCCAATCTCTGAAGGTCACCTTGGATGTTTCCTTTCTTTCACCCTTCTCTCTTAACATTTCATGCCACACAATCATCTTTAAGATCCAATGCTTTAGATGACTAGCCCAACTGAAAGCCCTACACATTGAATAGCAAGTAAACCCTTTCCTAACTCCATTGCCCAATGGTCTTGAATGTTCCCTGGAGTATCTCTCCTTTGCCTAAAATCCTCTTTGCTCATCCTTGTCTTATATGGAACCATTATTTCCTGATTCCCAACAACCAAAAAAACATCAAACAAACAAACCTTGCACCTATAACTAGCCTAATATCTTAACACTGAGCTTCAAAGACATAAAACCTTTGCTTATATAAAGAGATCCCTCTCTGGACCCAGGAGGGCTAGATCCTGAGGTCTGAAAGTGGTTCTGATGTTGTCTCATCTTTTGGTCTTGCCAATCTGGCCAAAACATGGGAACCCCAACATAATGGTGACTCCAAGGGGGAACATTCTGAGTATTTCCCACCTTAATACATCATAAGAGCCTCAGAAACCATCAATCTCTGGTTAGGTTGGCAGCTAAACACTCCTATTCACAGATCAACCTCTATACCTTTGTTGTGTTCTCCCACACTCTTAGACAGAGTCTGGAAAGGGCTAGGTAGCCTCCGGATCTCATCCTCTTTCAGAGGTGACATATCTGGTAAAAGCCCTCCCAGTCAATCTTTGGTTAGAGTTTGTTGTGTTTTCAGGATATCCTTGGAAAGGAACATCTCATAAGCACTGTGGTGGACAATGTACCCTCCAGAAGCATCCTAAACCTTCCACCTGGCAACTCCATAGCTCCTTAAAGATCAAAGACTCAACTGGTGATCAGTAGGCCTGCTGATTATCTTGGTTCACATAAGACTCCACTGGGAGGCCATCCTTTATAACAACATCAGCCACAATAGAAGGAACAATCAGGGTTAGGCACCTTTGTTGAAAACAACATTTTGGCTTCAAGAACCATTCACACAAGGGCTTACCCTAACCCAAACCCCCCTGAAATAGTTGACAACCCTGAGAGCATCCTCAAGAGATCTCCTACACCTAAAAAATCAACTATTTCCAGCCACATCCATACAGCTAACTCTACACCAGAAGAATTTACAGCTCTATCAGACCCATTTTTTGACCTAGGCGCTCAAAATAGCTTACCAAGAACTAGGTCATTCAGTGTTCTAGACCAGCTAGACCTTGAACTCCCTAGTTCACCACCTTGAAGTGGTAAACACCTTTGGGATAGACATACCCCTCCATCCACACCCCCTGATATTCACTTCCTTCAAAACTTGGGGCTCTGCCACCCTAAATCTTCTCATCAGTCTTCTGTTGGTCATAGTATCCTTGTCATCCATATACTAGCTGCTCAAGCCAACCCTTTACCTCATCAAAAAATCATCATGGCAGCCTGGTATGCACCTCTGGTTTTACCTCAGCCTCTAGTACCCTTACCCAATGATTATCAATCAAATATACCACACTTCACTACAAAAGAGTCCACCACATCTCAGCACCATGTAGATAGGATGGAAGATTCTTTTGACTACATGGAAATAGATGATGATACAGTCAAAATGAGAATTTTTGCCCAGAGCTTAGGAGGTGATGTGAAGAAATGGTTCAAAAGCCTACCTCCTAATAGTATCCAAGACCTTCCTGCTCTATATCAGACCTTCATAAACAAATGGGAAGTTAAGGCCAACCCTCTCCAAATCCTAGCAGAATACAAGAACCTGAAAAGAAACGTAGGAGAGAGTGTCCAGGACTACTCTACAAGGTTTAACAGCATTTATAATGCTTTTCCACCACACATGAAACCTCCCCAAGGTATGGTTCTAGTGAAATACCCTGAAGGCTTGGATGCTGACATGGCCTACCAGCTTAGGGAGAGGGATTACAACACATTAGAAGACATGAAAAAGGGAGCAGTGAGTGTAGAGGCAAATCTGATTGAGAAGAAAGCAAGATTGAGAGCTGAGAAAAGGGTTAAATATAGAGATGACAATGTAGCTTCCACATCTGACCCCAATTATGACCACATATCCAAAAACATGGAAAAGCTACAGAAAATGATGGAAAAAATGGTTGTCACAGTCAGTAATCAGAACAGGAACTAGAATCATAACCAGAAACAGAAATTTAGGAGAAACAACACCACTCCCAACAGACAAAGAGAATCAGATCAGCAAGTTATTCCCCCATTCCAAGAGAACTTTCTCGTTGAAGATGAGGGAATCATAGTGGTTTCAATCCTAGAGATAGCCTTGAGTTGTGAAAGACCAGTGCCTAGGACATCTTAAACAACAGAGAGAAAAAGTTATGTAATATAACAGGGACAACTAACAGGACGGAGCTCTCATGCTTTTCATTTATAAACAAGAATTTCAACTTCGAATGGGACCAAAACTTTCAGAAGTTTGATGCATGAAAAGGTACATTGCAAAAACAAGGTGTAAAACTCTTACACAAAATGCATCAGACAACTTAAAGACAGTTCACTGTAAAGAGGGCCAGTTCAACAATGCTTAACAGAGATAAGTCATTTGCAGATGTTCACTATGTAAGAAAGAATGAGAGAATATCAACTGTCGCATAGATAATATCCGGACACACATATCACCATGTAATGGGCTTATCTATTCAAGAATCCATTCACAATAATAGTGTATTCCAAAATAACATCACATTGAAGCCAATATAGCAGAAGTATGGGTGCAGTGAGAATGGAACAAAATATCATGCATGAGCCATATTTAAAGCACTAGATTGATTCCAACATAAGTATCAACTAGGATAAGTTCACATTAAAATCAATGAGCTGCTCGCATTCCAAAACATGATACAAGAGAAACGGATGAGATAAGACAGACAATTGATCAACACGTAAAGAGGAAGTTACCGTAGAAATTAGCTGAATAAATTACTTATTCAATGGATATTAACCTGATCACACATCAATTTCAAATTTCATGCATAACACATAATCTCTTCTACAATTAATTGTCACATGCAGAAAGAATAGAAGCGATCGCACATCAAATCATCACACACATTAACACAATATGTATGGGGAAAGCTTATAGCTGAAACCCATCAGCTATTCTGTATATTAGATGGAGAGAACATGCAGAAAATACATAGTACAAACTCCTCACAAGTACTCAGTACTATCTCGCAAAGCTACACAAAAACTAGCTTGGTTTTGAACAAGTCACAGGTTCAAAACACACCCACTAATTTCCCCGCCTCTAGTTGTAATCAAGGCTGGTCTAAATCGTAGATCCGTGTTCAACCACCTGCTCCAATTACGCAATTGTCATTGGTAATTTCTCCAAGGGTGGTGCAAATCTCATGCACAACTGATGTCGCAACTGGAGAAGCACCCAACTCCTTACATCTACCTTTTCAACATCAACCACCGTCCATGTAATTTATTAAACTGATGTGTTCTTTACTTGAATAATGAGTTATCAATTTATGAATTAGCAATATTTAATTCACACAACTCATCTCTAGTATTAGCCAAGCAAACTAATTACAACTAGTTCAACTAGTTAAACTGTGTAACACCAACTCATTAACTGCCTAGATCAACTCCGTCCAACTACCACTGAGTTTTAATCAAGTCAACCATGTATTTAGAGTTCACCAACTCATAGAAAAGCATATTTCTTCTCTGCAGCGAAAAGGTGTCCCACCTATGAGGGTCAAACTGAAGTGGCTCCAAGAGAATAAGATACTGTTTAGAGTCCAAATATTATTAAGAGCTAATAATATTCGATTTCATTTTAGGATAAAATTTAAAATAGACTTACCCATAGGTCCAAAATAGATGTCCATTCATTTTTACTAACATGACCAATACTCCAAGAATAACATATCAGTAATCCTGACCATGCTCCATATGTCTAAAAATAGACATAGTCTAAAATAGATTTTTTGACAAAAATCACATGTGTGGTCCCCACCTAGTTTAGTGATCACTTTCCAACTAGGATCGTGAAAGATGTTTCAGGATTTCCTTCAATGCTTTATTTCAAGGCTTTAACACTCCCTTCTCAACAAGAAAGGACTGTCTTTGCATGTGACATGCAACTCCATGCATTCGCCCTGCAACCTTCACAAGCGCCATGCAACTCCATGCATCTGCTCTGCAACTCCTCTGAAATTGAATAGGCTCCAAACAACTCAATCAGTCTGATGAATCTATCATCAAAGTCTTTGACTTCTGCTGGGCCCAACTGCACATGTCATCAGGAACCACTGCGCTGTTGAACTCTTGCACCCATGCACTCTGCACTTGCTATCAACTCTGATACGCGCTCCAATATCTGACACTGTCACTTTGATCTGCTTGAATCAATCCAACTGATCATGCTACTTCGCGTTGTGGGCACCTCGTAGCTGTGTTCAATCCATGAGACCCGGCACCATCTCAATGAATCGCCCTTAGTCTCCTCATGGGATTACCTGCGGCAGATGTCGCTCCACCTCATACCTCGGTGGGTATAGCCGCATGTACCTCCGCCCGTCCGGCACTCTAAATTTCTCTCGCATGAATGGTTTCTTCCACTCCATGATCTCAGGCCTCCACACCCCGAGGTTCACTATGTCCTGCATGCAAAAATCGCTCCCTCTCAAGCTTCAATTGCATGGCTTTCTCACACTTCCCAACAGTAGGAAGCTCCGTAGACATCCCATCTACTTCAAGTCTGTAGAGATTCTTTGCCCGAATCCCAACCTTCTTGACTTGTCCCGTTGCCTTGTGCCGAAGGAAAACTTTTCCTTCTCTGAAGACAACTCCATACCCTTTATCCTCTAACATTGCGACTGAGATCAAATTCTTTGTTAGACCTGGTACATGCAATACATCTTGTAAAAGAATGAGTTTACCTGACTCCCTCTGAAATTTTATGGTACCAATGCCGGTCGCATTGTATCGTCCACCGTCGCCCAACTCAACATGCATCTCGAGACCTTTCTCCACCAAGTCACTGAAAATATTTGCATCTCCCGTCATGTGAAAGGATGCGCCACTATCAATATACCACCCCGATCCCAATGCACTAGACAACATGCATGCGATCAATGAGAAGTCCAGCTAAAATTGCGAGGCAAGAGCCTCACCAGCTGCAGTTCCAGCAGCCTGTTTGTTCTTCTTCTTCTTTGGGAAATTCGTGGCATAATGTCCATGATCGTGATAGTGAAAACACTTCAATTTGGACATGTCACGCTCTTTACCATCCGCACCGGATTGAGAAGCCTTCTCCTTGCCCTTCCCCTTCCTTGCTTTGGCAGCCAAAGCACAATCTTCTTCATCAGATACCTTTGATGAAGATCCGTCCCTGGTAGTCCTCTTGATCTCCTCTTGCATGAGATCCGACCACAGTCGCTCCCATCCTGGAAACTTCTCCCGACCATTTACACTACCTTGATATGAGTGCCAAGCCTTCGGAATACCAAGGAGAGCCAGGTCCACCATGTCCTCATCTTCGACAGTCACCCCCACACTTCCCAGCTCATCTCTGCACTGAGTGAACTTCGTGAGGTATTGGGCGATACTGTCGCCTTTCTCCATCTTGATGTTTCTTAGTCTATCCTTGAGCGCCAGCTTCCTTTGGTCACACTTGCTTTGGTACAGATCAGTCAAAGCTTTCCACATCAAATATGGAGAAGCCTTTCCATGCAGGCTGGATACAATGTGATCCTTTACGCCCTCCAACAGGATCCTTCGACACTTTTCTTGTTTCTTTCGCCATGCTTCGACTTCAGCAGGATCATTAGAAGTAGGCTTTGGAATCTCTTTCTCCACGAATTCCAATAGCCCATTATCATCTAATACAGCCTCCATGCGGTCCTTCCATGCAACATAATTCGAACTGCCTTCCAAGGCATATTCTAGTCGCAACCCGATGAAAGACATTTTCGTCGCGGCACCAAGAACACAAATCTGCAAATTCGAATTTCACCACCAGCTGATAACTCAATCGCTTCCGATCTACACTTGAGAACAAATTATTTCCAAATCAGAGATTGACTGCATGGGCTTTTACTAGACCTTTCACTTTCCGAAGAAAGATGAATCCGGAGGCTATCTGGCCCGTATGCAGGCTCTGTCCGAGGAAATAAGTTTGCAATCACCGTAATAGATCTCGACAATTAATATAGCTCCGATACCATGTAGAAATTTTCTGAATAAATCACTTATTCAATGGAGATTAACCCGATCACACATCAATTTCGAATTGCATGCATAACACATAATCTCTTCTACAATTAATTGTCACATGCGGAAAGAATAGAAGCGATAGCACATCAAATCATCACACACATTAACACAGTATGTATGGGGAAAAATTATAGCTAAAAACCCCCAGCTATAGTATATTATAAATGGAGAGAACATGTAGCAAATACATAGTACAAACTCCTCACAAGTACTCAGTACTATCTCCCAAAGCTACACAAAAACTAGCTTGGTTTTGAACAAGTCACAGGTTCAAAACACACCCACTAATTTCCCTGCCTCTATTGCGCAATCAAGGCTGGTCTAAATAGAGATCCAAGTTCGAATCTCACTGGCTCCAACTGCGTAATTTTCATTGGTAATTTCCTCCAAGTGTGGTGCAAATCTCATGCACAACTAATGTCGCAACTGATAGCTAACTCAACCCTTTCATCTACCTCTTTCACTTGTCGCCACTGAACTGTCCATGCACTGAGTTAAACCGATGTGTTCTTTAGTTGAATAATGAGTTAATAATTTGTGAATTAAATAATATTTAATTCACACAACTCATCTCTAGTGTATTAGCCAGTTAAACTAAATACAACTAGTTCAACTAGTTAACCAGAACACCACCTCCATTAACTGTCGCATCAACTCCACCGAACTCCGCCACTTGAGCTCTAACTGAAGTCAACCATGCATTAGCTCACCTAACTCATAGGAAAATCATATTTCCTTCTGGCAGCTGCATGCCCCACCTCCGGGGGTCAAATTGAAGTGCTCCAAGAGAGTAAACTGAAGTTTAGAGTCCAAATATTATTAAGGGTAAATAATATTTGACTTCCCTATTTTAAGGAGAGGCAGTCTAAAAATAGACTTCGACCTATAGGTCCAAAAAATAGATGTCCATCTATTTTTACCAACATGACCAATACTCCAAGAATAACATACTGCCATCCCCGGACCATGCTCCATATGTCTAAAAATAGACATAGTCTAAAAATAGATTTTTCGACAAAAATCACATGTGTGGTCCCCACCTAGTTTAGGTGATCACTTTCCAACTAGGATCAGGAAAGATGTTTTAGGAGGCCTCCTTCACTGTTTCTTGTTGCCATTTTTAACAGTTACGTTCTATTAAATATCAAAGACTGGAATCTTCCTTACAGATAAAACTTCTCTTCATTGAAACCCAACGGGCTCTGAACCTTCATGCAAGAGTTCAACAAAAATTCATACAAAAATCCTATTACAGCATAGTTTTCTGATAAAATCTGGAACCCTGTGTTCTCTTCTCTTCTTGTTTATATAGGAACTTCTCTACATGGGCAAGAAGATATTTTGGAAAAATATCTTCCTCGCATGCTAGGAATTTGTTAGAATTCCTTGTAAAAGTAACCAAAAATCATGATGAGGAATAAAAATCTCTCATCCTTTGCTGTTAGGCACTAGGCCATTTTAAAACCAAAATTGTATAACAGTCTAAGTAAAAGTAAATTGCTGTGGTGAAATGTAAATTCCACCTGAAACTTGAAAAAGACTAACTAAGGTAAAAAGTAAAAAAAAAGGGCCACAAGGGCCGAATCATGAAATAGCAATGCATCATTTGTGAGAAGGGGTCGAAGCTGTTGCTGATACTGGTGATGGCACGTTTTCAAATGAACTAGCAATTTGGCTGACAAACGGAGTGCACCAACTACTGACTATTCGCGGCAGGCTCAGGCATCGTTGCAAATCCTTCTACCCTGATGAAGGCTTCAGTGAGGTCCTTTTACCATGGTTTCGGCTTTGAGCCGGGTGGCTTTATCTGATAGGACATATGTCCGGTCCCTTTCTTGCTTTAGGCGTGCTTCATATTCCGGTAATGGTCGCAGCATGGAAGGGGTGGTGGAGTCCTAGCACGTCGGAAGCCCTGCTGTCATAATCTCGGTCCAAACCGCATTAAACCGATCCATGCTGTATACCAACTGCTGTAAGGCCTTCGAAGCCATGACGCGAGCCGATTCCTTATCAATGATTTTTTGGCATTCCAAGGCTTCCTTATGCTGGCTTACTATGCCATGCTGCTCGGCTTAATTATCTCTCAGCCCTTTCAAGAATGACACATACTCCCTGACGCGCTAAGCTCTGTTGACCAAATTGAGATCCCCTTCCTGAAATTGCCTCCTGAGATAGAGTGCTGAGGATTTCATCTCCTCGATGACTTTCAGAAACTCCCATTGCTCTGTTACAGCTGAAATTATCTCAGACCAAATAATCTTTCTACCATCCCTGAGAGTGAGGTTACCTTTTAGGCGTGCATTGAGATCATTTATGGTCTTCTGCTGGTCGACCCTTGTTTCCTTTTCTTGTTCTATCTCTTTCTGCAATGCTTCTATTCTTCTAGTATCCTCTGACAGGGATTTTTCCAAATCCATGATCCTTTGCCTTGCATTGGAAGCCTGCTTCTCCAGTATATCATTTGCAGCTTTCGCTATGTCCAGCTTCTCTGAAAGTGAACTTGTCTCAGGTGGTGTTGTAGCAGGTGCGCAGCTGTGCGTGTCCCAAGTGTTCTGTAGCTCTGACAACCTACTCTGGAGGGTAGCAACTGTTCCTGTCAATTTCTCCTTCTCTTCTCTTTCTCTTGACAATGCGCCGGCCAATTCCATTTTTTCTTTCTCCACTTGCGCCAACTCGGCTATCTGCACATGCTGGGAGGCCGGCATGCGCGCTCTGCTTTTCAATGAGGCAACTTCCTTCTGTAATTGGTCTATTAAAATTCCCTGCAGGTTTGCTTCCCCAGTCTCTTTCCCTTTGATATGATCCTGGAGACCGCGTATTTGATTTGCCTGGGTGCGGGTACTTGCCTGCTCATTTTTCAGGGTAATCCTCACCTGTTCATGCTTTTTCTCGAGTTTTCTCAGTGCGATGGTAACCCGCATTACCTCTTCCTTCAGCATATCACCTATGACCTGGAACAGGTTACACATATCAGTTGCTGGTACCTTAGTCATGTCAATTGCGTGTTGGAGTACCCGGTAGCTAGTGGCACCTGTATCAGGGTCCAAAAGGGCTTCCGCCATAGACAATACCAGGTGTTCAGTATCCACATTCATGGTGGCGGAAATCCTGGTGTGATACTTTTCTACATACCCCTCCAACTCAGCTTTGTACTTATCTCTGATTATCCTGTTCTTCTTGATCCTTTCGGCTGCCACTGGTGAAGTATAGTCTCCCATGGCCTGTGAAACCTTAGTGAAGTCGGAGGAGGTGGTGCTGTCTCTCAACACTTTGATTCCGGCCTTGATGCTGTCAAGTGGTGCATATGGTATGAAAGGTTCAAGCAGTTGTTCTTCCCCTATAACTTCGGCCTCACTTGAGACTATTTTCTATTTTTTACGAGCGGGAGAACCTGCTCCTGAAGGACCCACTTCTTCTTCTTGGCCTTTATTGATGCCTTCCTCTTCCCCTGTGGCAGATGAATCTGTCTCCATCTGTGAAACCAAAGGCCAAATTTCCAAGTTAGCCTTTCACTCTATAAACGGTCTTGGTTCATGAACATAAGGGGCGGACCTGTTCCTCTTTCTTCTATTTGAAATAATCTCTCGAGGACCATAGGCCCAAGTTTTCCCCTGTCTTAGGTCCATGCCCTGCAACAGCTTCTCGATGATGGGAAGGGCGAGTCTTGAATTTATGACGAACGGGCCGATATGGGTAGGAAGCCTCAGTATGTAACCCTTCTTAGCGGGGACAAAGTGGAGCTGGTCAGCCTTGAGGGCTTGCCGAATATACTCCAGAGCATAAATTCGTCGAGCGGGAAACACGGGTAGCAGGTAAGGGGCGACCTCCGCTCCATAGACCTGAATTTTAGTATAATTATTAGAGAGATACCAATCCCCGGTGCTCTGGATTTTACCAGCTTGCAGCCAGTTCTTCATTTCAGGAAAAACCCTAGGTGATGGCGAATCATGAATGATGGTGTAAGCAATGGACATGAAATCATTTAGGAAACTTGAATAACCCACCCCTTTCGGCAATTGGCGCACTGCAAAGTTCCAGTCAAAAACAGGTCGGGGCTGAGAATTGACCTCGTATACCCTATCCAAGCCCAAACGCTCGAACCTATCAGCATGCTGATACAAGAAAAGATAGAACACCATTTAAAAGAAACGAAAATAACTGGTTTCTAAAATCTCTTGGAACTGGGTGTGAATGTTGGCAGATAAGTAACCCGGGATATCTAGGATGACCCCCTTCTGAGACATTAACCACAGAAAGAAAACACATACTTTGGAAGTTTCCCCCAACCTGCCTACACCTAAAAGACCCGCAATGAGAGCGAGGATGGGTTGCACTTCTTCCTTAAACAGGTTTAATGGGAGGAGTTCTGCACCGGGAAGGGAAGTATCCTGGCTGCTGGTAATAGAAGCAATGAAGCTTTTTTGATGCTCCCATGGCGATTTAGTAAACTGGGAAGTTAAAGCTTCTTCGCTGAAAGCAGTGTAGGTGGAGCTGGTGGAAAAATGGAGGGCTTTCTTGATGATGTCGGGCGAAAGGGAGAAAATCTCGTTCCCCTGAGGGGAGGTAAACGTGCCTCGGTTTTCATCATAGGCGTTTCTAAGCCAGCAGTTAAACTCGACCACCGGGAAGACTGGGGGGGTAATTTGATGTTAAAAGCCTGATACAACCACCTGAGATCGATCCCTATTTTGGACATGTCGCGTAAAAATCTCAGGTCTTATACTGCTAATGGGGAAAGGGTACTGATGGTCGCAGATTCTAGCTTGCTGGTCGATGAAAGGCTCGAACCCGGGAGGGTTTCTGGTTTCTCAAACCTAGGGAGTCTCTGGTTCGTTTTTCTTGGGTGTGCCCCTTCCCATGACTGACATGTGAAATCTGAAAAGAAAAGCGAAAGGAAAAAAGAGGGAATCTAAGGGACAGAGCACTTGCACAGTAGGTAAATTTGCTTGGGAAAGCGACATAGAGGGTAGTCTAGTGATGATTGGGTAGACTTGGTACTTGTTCCCGCTTGGTATATACCGTAACTGGAAGACCTAAGACTTTTACCGTAGTAAAATACGGGAAACTGTTGTCTAAGACTGGTAATTCTGAGGCAAAAAGGGGTAGAGGTGAAATAAACAGGGTAAGTGTATAAGGACACTGACAGTGGGGCACACAGCATGTACGGATTGGGCGTTAGTTGGGGACAGGTGAACACCGCGTGCCGGGTTTAATACTGGTACCGGCCTCAGTACCAGCTCATCTAGGACTTACCTTACCTCTTTGCCGCATGCACCATATGATTCCTGAAGCACATCATCCCCAAAAGAGAATTAAATACGTAACCTACCAGTTGTAAGGGCCCACATTGCGTTCCGCCATGTCACCATATCTCCGCGCCTTGCTCTTGCCACTTCATTCTGACCTTGGGTCCCCACCACGTCATGTTATTGCAACTCTGCGGTGGTATGGGTCTCTTCCCTCTCTCGCTGGTCGACCCCCGCGGAAATTCCAAACTACAACATTCCCTTGTATGGATATTCATAAGGTGGTCATTCTTTTTAATATATTTGTTGTGCGCTCTTCGTACCACATAATTTCATTTTTGGTATTTCCACCACCCTTTTTACTTTATACCTCGGCCCTTTCATATTACTTCCGCCTCTAGCTTTTAGGCACGTGACTTCTCTTACCTTGTTTCATTTCGACCCACTCTTCAAACATTTCACCATTTGATATAATATTCGGTGCATGACTTATCAACATTTAATAAACCAATGACTTATGTTAAATATTGAACAACATTGGCTCCACCTGGGGACGGCACGTTCATCCTTGAATGTGTCGAGAACTACGCAGACCACCTGTTCGTCTTCTGTTAACGCCATTTCTCATCCCTTTCGACTTTTTACCTCTTCTTCATGATTCATCAACAGACACACATTATTCAAACAATGCTTAAAACAGGAAATAATATACAATATGATACACCAGGCTTTCTCGGCCTGGATCAATACTGGAAGTAAGGCTTGAGGAATTGGCCATTAACAGGGGCGTCCAGCAAATCCCCCTGCAAATTCTCCAACCTAAAAGTATTGTTGCTACCTTGTTCTGTGATTTTGAAAGGGCCAAACCAGAGGGGGTCGAATTTTCCGTGTTTCCCTTTATCTGCCCTTCGGATGTCCCATCTGAGCACCAGATCTCCCACCTATAACTTTCTGTCTTTGGCATGTTGGTCAAAAATATCCTTCATTTTCTCCTGATATTCGGTCAGCTTCTGGCTCACCTGATTTCGTGTTTCTTCTAGCTCCACCAACTGATTAATCCTCCTAATTACGTCATCAGGATCTTCTTGACTTTCTAGCATGAACCGAGCTACCGGTAGAGCTAGCTGCATAGGAAAAACTGTTGCCCTCCCATAAACTAATTCGTATGGGGACTTCCCAGTTGCCCTCTTGCTAGTAATTCGGTTTTCCCACAGAGCGAATTTCAGCTGAGAATCCCAATTCTTCTGACTCTCGTTGATAGTATTCTTTAGTGCTCAGACCAGAGTTTTATTTGAGGACTCTGCGAGGCCATTCCCTTGGGGGTATTAAGCCCTAGAGTGACCCAGTGCAATGTTATACTGCTGGCAAAAGTTGACAAATATTGTGGATTTGAAGGCTTCTGCGTTGTCAGTTACTATCTTAGTCGGACAACCGAATCTGGATATGATGTTTTCTTCTAAGAATTTCATTGCCACAGTGTCTGTTGCATTCCTAGCAGGTATAGCTTCCACCCTTTTTGTGAAATAGTCTGTGGCGGTTAGTATCCACTTATGCTGGCCACTGGATGGGGGATGTATTTCTCCGATGAAGTCGATTCCCCATTGCTGGAATGGCTCATCTACATGGACAGGTATCATGGGGAGAGGCACGAGCTTATGTCTCTCTGCGAACCTTTGGCACTTCTCGCAGGCTCTAACTCAAGTGAACACATCTCCAAATAGTTTAGGCCAGAAAAAACCAGCCTTCAGAATCTTGTGAGCAGTAGCCCTCCAACTGTAATGGCCTCCACAGATTCCTTTGTGAAACTCAGCCATTATTCTCTCCACCTCTTCTTCTGTAAGGCACAGGAGTAGGATACTAGAGGGGTCTCGCCAATACAACCGACCGTTTGCAATGACATACTTTTGCGACCTCAACCTTAATGATCTGTACTTATTTTTGTCACAACTAAGGGTTAGAAGGTACTCTACCATCTCTTTGTACCATGGGTTGATAAGATACTTCATATTTATCTTCTGGGAGGCTATTTCTATTCTCTGTGCTTCCTCCTTTGCCCCAGAATCTTCATTTTCTGTCATAGACAAATTGATACCCAAGGCCTGACAATTTGATTCAGACAGGATCTTGGCTAAACCTTGCCCCTTGATTAATTTGGTAGGACGGATATCTAACTCATATTCCTGTATTTTGGCTATCCATTTTCCTCTTTTCCCTTCACTGTCCCCCTGGATAAGAATGTCTTTGACAGCTGCTGTAGGAAAAAATGTAGTGACATGGGACTGCAAAACGTACATACGAAAATCTTTGAGGGATTTCACCAGAGCATACGCTTGCTTCTCTAATATGTTATATTTCAGTTCAGCATCCCGAAGCCCCTGACTGAAGAAGGCAATAGGCTGTTCATACCCCTCTTCGTTTCTCTGCAACAAAACTCCAGCTACTGTATGAGGGGATGCAAAGGAGAAGATCATAAACGGTTTGGCATAATCGGGCCCGGCTAACACAGGGGCTTCAGCAAATGCATTTTTAATTCTGGCGAAAGCTTCTCTTGACTCTGGTGACCATTTCACCTCATTATTCTTCTTAAGCATATCAGTGATGTGCCTAACTATCTCAGCATAGTTAGGGATGAACCTCCTTAGGAAGTTTATACATCCTAGGAACACCTGAACTTCCTTTTTGTTTCTGGGCATGGCAATGCCATTTATGACTTCCACCCTTTTGGGGTCTATCTTCACTCCATCTTTGGTTACAATGTGTCCCAAAAGCTTGCCCTCTTCCAATGCAAAAAAAGACTTCTGTGGGTTAAGGGAGAGGCCATACTTTCTACACTTCTCAAAGGTTCTGCGCAGGTGTTCTATGTGCTCTGCATCATTCTTTGAAAACATAGTAATGTC
>CM076582.1:1254535264-1254701799 GCA_034641835.2 Pinus albicaulis
TGAGTTTCTATAAAAGGAAAAGACACAAACTCCAAAGATTTCTCTTCTAATGTGGGTTCTTGAAAACGAACGGGTGATGGTGATGATTCTTCTTCCGAGAAAATGAGTTTCTTGGAAGCTTTCTTGGATGAGAAAATGTGTGAACTGCTTCCTGGTGCAAGCAGTGTAATTTCAGGTGTATCTAATATTTTTGGTCTCTGGCCCTTCTTTGAAACAAGCTTCTCAGGATCCGACAAAACAAGAACTTTTTGCTGAGAGGTATCTGACCTCGTGTGAGGTTTCTTGGGAGCCAGAGCTATTTTCAAACAAACACAGCGTACTATTTCCTCCTCTCTGAACAACCAGAGGAAATGTAAAAAAAAACACAGGGAAAATCTCTGAATCTTCGATCCCCGACAACGGCGCCAATTAATGTTGTTCCTTGAGAAACAATTCCTTGCTGTGTAAAGGAATCCGTGCTCAAGACATTAAAGATTATGTCACAAACAAGTGCATATCTGTCTCTGTTTATTAAACCTTCAAATATTAATAATATAATCTTCAAATATCAAACCCCTACAAGTTCTGCAATGCCATGTTCTCTTTATGCTGAAGTAAATGAATGGAAGAAAAAGAAAGAAAAGGATTTCAATTTGATATGCTGCTTAAAATAGAATCTACCATTATAAAACCCTGAAGAAGTGAGCAACAATAAAGTTAAAATAGAGGAGCGCCCATTAAGGATGTTTAACTCTTAGATACACAGATATCAAGAGACCTGCAGCTCAAATCACTCTATTTCATTCATAGATATGGAAAAGAAATGAAAACTGGAAAACTATTCAACATAGATAGAATGAAGGAAACTTGCAAAAATTTTCATTGATTCAATATTTTTCAATATAAAATTAGGCTTCAAGGTCCAAACTCCTTAACCTTTTCTTCTTCCAATTGTCTTTAAATATAATATGACAAAACAGCTTCCAAAATGAAACTCATTCTAACCACTCTAACCAAATTTAATCGTTTAAATCAGAATCGTCATGGAGGTACATCCTCGAAAAAGTCTTACTACATTTGCATAATCCTGATTTGCATAATCCCGAGAAATGACATAATGAGAAATTCTTGAGAACTGAATCCAAATGAAGAACTGTCCACTAAGTAAGAATTGCTAATGCTTATGATTTATCCGTTGGGACTTTGCCATGTCAATGGAGAAGATTTTGCATTTTTTCCAAAGTTCACTTTGAGTTGTAGGAGCATTCCTATAGCTGAGGTATTCCAATCTAAATGAAACTGACTGATTGTGAGTGAGCCTTCCTGTGAAGAGTGCCTTTACTATCCATAGCCAATTGAAGTGCCTCTGTAAAAAGTTAAACATTGTCTCTCCCTTCAAAACTTGTGTCTTTTCATGTCTGTTGTCTACTCTGCTCTTTGCCAGTGTTAATGCATCTTCATAAAATTTCCATGTTAGAATATTTCCCTTTTCTATCCAGCATGAAGGTAAACCTGTTCGGATCAATTTATCAAAAGTTATATCAAACTTTTTTACCGCCTCCTTAATTCTCAGTAACCTTTTCTCTGCAACTTTTCGTAGATCATTCTTAATTATCATTTTATTAACTTCTTCAACATAAAATTATTTTTCTTGTATCTCAATTTCTTCTAGCTCTTCATCTGATTTGGAATTGATAAAATTTAAAAACCTCCTGGCCCAATTTCTCTTTTAATGAGCATTTGTTTTTCAGATGATATCTCCTCTTCGTGGTCTGAGATGAGGCGTTTCTCTGTAGCAATTATACTTAGGGAATCCCAATTTGACTTCATTTCAGAGATAATTTCAGTCCAAATAATATCTTTAGCTCTTAAAAGTGAGATGTTACCTTTTAGCTTCTCCTTGAGCTCCTTAATTTCATCCTCAGCCTTTTGTAATTGCCTTTTATTTTCATTTTCTTTATCGTCCCATCCTTTCATTATCTTAGTAGCTGTTTCCAAATCTAACTGAACCCGCTTAAGATCACCTTCAGCTATCTTCAGTTCTGTGCTGAGCTGAACAATTTGTGTTTGAGGATCAGAATTAGCATCACCTGTAAAAAAAAAAGTGCAAGTGTGATTGTTAATATGGTTCTGTAATAATATGGCAGTCTGCTTCACTTTGGACAACTCTTCATCTTTCTGCAACAATTGCAAACATAGCTCTTCTTTTTCTTTTTCCACCTCAGCTACTTCTGCAGCCATTGAGTGCTCTGTAGCTGGTAATTTTAACTTTTTCCTTAGTGAGGATATTTCTACTTCTACATTTTTCATGATTTTTTGAATTGCAACTTTATCATTTGGATCCACACCAATTTTCATAATGATATTTTTCAACTCTTCATTTTGAGTTGTTAATGCCCTTGAATCAGCTTTCTCCATTTTGCATTGTCTGATGACCTTTGCAAGCATGCTTTCAGTCTTGATTGCTGTGGCATTAGTCTTGCTCAAATAATTTACAATCAACTGCCCGGTCTGCATATGAAGATTCATTTTGTCCCACAATGGGATCTTTTTAACATCCATGGTTATGTTTACCTCCTTAAAGCCACCCGAAGATCCAAGGGACATTCCTGTCGGATGTGACAGAGCCATCTTAAACTGATCTTTTTCAAGATCCATCACAGTCAATAATCTGGTCTGGTCAGCATCTATGTAGTGCTATGCTTGTGTTTCTATATTGGCTTTTATCCTCCGGTTTCTTTCCTCAATCTGTGTGAACATTTGCTTTACTGAAGGAGCCTTTTCCAAATAAAGTTCCTATCTTCTAGGAGAAGAGGGGAGATCTTGTTCTTCATTGACCTGGAGAGTAAAACCAGGTGAGTTAGAAGAATGGTCTTCTGCTATTTTGGTTCTTTTTTCCTCTCGGGGCTCCTCATCATCTATTTCAATAACATCTTCTCTACTTCTTTTGCTTGCCCTTTCCATAATGGCATGTGTTTGAATGCTGGTTTTTGAGGCACTTGTTTCACCTCGATTTTCCAGCTTCTCTACATCAGGCTTGCTTACATGGGGGAATGCAGCATACCCATTATCAACCCTTTTCTGAGAAATTATTCCATGCGGGTCATAAGGCCATTTTTCTCCCAACAACAACTGTGTCCCTTCCAACATTTTTGAGACTCCATCAAAAGCTTGTCTTGTGTTGACCACAAAAGGTCCCACACTCATAGGCAATTTGTACATCAAACCTTTCTTCATGGGAAGAAATTGAACTTGGTCTACATTAAGACTTTGCCTTATGAATTCCAGGGCGAAAAGTCGCATGGGTACAAAGGTTGGGAGCCTATAGGGCTCAATGCTAACTCCATACAGCCTTATCTCTGAGTATTCTTCGAATACAAACCAATCTCCAAATCTGCAATTGGGTCCTATCTATAGGAATTCCCGGGCTTTTGGTAGAAAGCATGGAGGAAGAGTTCCATTCAAAATTGTATAAGCAATAGACATGAAATGGTCAGCAAATTCAAACAGCCCTGCTTCATTCTCTTCTTTTCTAACCATGTCGGTCCAGAATAAAACTAATTGCTTATTTTTATTACTATAAACTATATTTAAACCCAAACTCATGAACTCTTCAACATTTTGATACAAAAATAAGTAAACAACCAATGATGGAAATCTGAAGAAACCTATTAGAGGAAAAGCTATCAATTGGGAATTTACTATTTCCTGCCGAAAAGACGGAATGTCAAGGACCACCCCTGGTTTCATCATCAGTGCAAACATCCCCAAGACTGATTTATCAATTTTTTGGTCATCGTCTTTCCCCAAAATCTCTGTAATGCAGCTAAGAATTGGCCTATACTGAACATTGAACGTCTCGAAACTCAACTCTTCTCCTTCAAATTGAGTTTTTTCTGGATTTGATTTCAAAAATTACATACAACGACTGAACTCTTCGCTTGAAAGGTCTTCGAAATACTGAACCAATTAATCTTCAGAGAATTGTAATGGAGAATTATCTTCTGGAAAGCACAATGCTTGGCGAATGAATTGTGTTGATACCTGCAGGACATTTTCTCCTTGAGAATTCATGACAAAACATTTACCAGGGTACATTTATGAGACTAACCATGAGATGAACTCGGGGAAGAAGTGAGTTTTCGGAACACAGGCGGACAACACGCCAGAACTTTTCATAGCAGATAATACAGGTGATTTATCAGTGTTTAGGGTTACTTGGTAATGCAGTAAGGGATGATTGACGGACGACACGGTATCATGGACGTCCTTTTCACTATCCAGGAGGGGACTGAGGTTTGAAGAACCAGACAAGGATATTCGTTTTGCCATGACTAACAGGAACTGAAAACAATTCGCGGGGTAACGGGAAATGCAAAGGTGGAAAGAACACGGTTCAAAAGAGGAAAAACAGTCACACATGGATAAAACGAGACTAAAGAACTCTTTAATAAGCTACGGGAGTCCGTAATAAATGCTGACATGATGTGTACAAACCATTGAGGGCGGATGAAAATTGTTCTCCACTTTGCCTGATGACGTCACTGCGGGGGGTCCTGGAGTACGGCGGAGAACTTCAACCTATACCCCCCGTAATGAATCCAAGCCGTTGATCACGGCTCCAAGATTTGACTAGTCAACTACAGGGGGTCGGGATTTGATAAAATACGAGCTACTTCTCCCCCTGCAATAACTTATCCGAAAGCACTTTTCCACGATCACCACCTCCGCTCAAGAAATTGCTCAAAGCTTAAGCTTAAATCAAAACATATATTTCAATAAGGTTAGTATTCATCGAGATTTGAAATGCTTCTTTTATGATATAGTATAAAAAATATATACTATAACATATGATTTTTTTATTTTCTATTTTTTTTTTGTATTTTTGATATTCAAAGATAAAAATTGAAAAGGATATGCAAATATGATCTACAATAGCACCCTAGGTGTTATGCACAAAATTGGTGCATCCTCAGCTCTCAAAGTTTACATTTTTGGATTTTTCACATCACCAATAGTCTACTTACCAATTTTTATATCATTTGGAGAATATTTACCCCCTCAAAAGGTCAAAAAGCATCAAACATTTGACCTTTCTGCCTCCTTTTCAGACCAGGTGTTACGCATAGAGCAGTGTTGGGAGATTTGATTTTTGAGCAAGTAAATGGAATCCACTCAGCACAACTCAATTTTTTTTGGAAATTAGACTCATCAAGATTTCCAACGAGCCATCACGGAGCCAAATACGGTGTCAGGAAGACCTCCAAAATACTGTTGCAATAGGGCTTATCTCTACGTTACGCACCTGGAAATTTTTTCACTGTTTGACACATGTGTTACACTCTTGTGGCTGAGTGGGAAAAATGTGTGTTTGGAAAGTTTTCTTAGGCATTTCAGGCCTAAAAGTATATTTTATTTCCATTTTTAGTCTAAAAATATATTTATTTAGATAGTTTTGTGCCTTGGGCTTTCCAAAGCCTCAAGGACAAGTTAGGATATTTCTCTGGCCAATAGGCTTCTAGATGCTCTAGTAGGATCTCCTATCCTCATTTTTTATATAAGACATGAGGATTCATTGTAAACAGTTGGGACTTGATGTGTTTAAGAGAAATACATGGTTTTATGAGCTTGGACAAGATATTGGTTTTATGAAGTGAATGAATGGCTTGTGTGGCTTGATGTTGGAGAAGCTTGCTTGCAAGATTCCATAGCTTGGTGAATGGTGATGTTTTCCTAACTTGTTAATGTTTTCTTGTCCTCATTTTTTTTCAATCTGCTTGGTTTCTATAGATCAGAAAATTATAGGTTGAGATATGCTCATGGAAGCACCTCAAACCTCTTGTTTGCTATAGTCTTGATGTTTTCTTCTTTTAGTCATCTTAAGGAATTCTTGATTGCTCCTTAGGCCCACTAAAACTTGTTTTTGTTTCATTAATGGTTAGTATGTTAGCTTATAAATATGATTCATGATATGCCCTGCTTGTTTAAAGTTTTCAAAAACCTATTTTCAAGCTTTTCTATGAAATATTGATTGATTAGGTTAAGAAAAAGAGGTCTCATTTCGATATTGCCCTTTTCCCATGCTTACCAACTTGTTTTAGAGTTCCCAATAGTTTTATATATGTTGTTTAGGAGTTCCCTCTCCATATATTGAGTTTTTTGTTTATCTTATGTGTTTTCTCAAAAATCTGAAGGTGAATTTCTAAATTTAGGAGTTCTAATGCTTCTATATATCACTGGAATGTTCATCTTACATGTTTATCAGTTTGAGTATTGTTCATAGAGATTAATGGTTTGCCCTACCTCGTGATTTATTTATTTTAGACTATATATGTTTAATACCTCTTAGTTTCTTCCCAAACTTCATGTTCATTACACCTTATACATCACCTAAGGATGCATTAACCTTGCTAAATCGGCCCTGCAATACACTCTGCTTCATCATTTACACACCCTCGACTTCATCTGACCCCATAGCCCTATTGATTTGAAAACCTCTTATTCCACCTATCCTACTTAGTCATCTTACCCCAACCCAAAACAAAAAAACAAATTGCACTTAAAAACTAGCCTAAAATCAATCATCTGAAGCGAACAAGTTCACATCTTTCGCATAATAGAGAGAGCCCTCTCTGAGTCCAGGAAGGCTAGGTCCTAGGACTCCAAAGACTGGTCTAATGTTACCCTGTCATTTGGTTTATCCAATCTGCCAAATCACAGGACCCTAACATAATGGCGATCACGGTGGGACCTTCTAAGTTCATAACAATCTAAATACCCCTTAGGAATCCAGAATCCCTTCCTCAAATAGTATCCTATGATTTATAGCTACCTCATCACTATCACTAACACAATGGTGATTATGATGCAACCTCTGATGTCAGTGACAAACTAAGTATCCATTAGGACTTCAAAAACCTTCGTCAAATCATAGAAAATTTAACTGATAGCCTAAGAATTGAATCTAGATTTTTCACCAACTTAGCAAATTGATGACTCAGCTATAAGACACTCTTACAAACCTTCGGGCTACATATAGAAACTCATAAAACCCCAAAAAATTTCCATATTAGCTTTTTTTCAGCATTAGTGGTGGACCATAGACAACATATCTTCAAAAAAACTAAAAATATCCACCTGGAGACTCCACTAGACTCGAGTAGGCCTTCTAAATTTATCTAAGTATCTATAGACTCCTGTAGGACTGCATCAAACCAGCCCTGAGAAGTCTAGAAACCTAGTCACACATTGTGCGAGTTTGATAGCACCTAGAGAGGTCAGCCTTCCGAAAGAAGTCATAAACTTTCAGCCTCTCTAAATTTTGAATTTGAAATATGGCTCCGCGAAGAATCAATACTAGATCTCATCCAGACCCAAACGCCCCTACTATAGTTGATAACCCAAAAAATATTTCATGGCAACCTCTGAAGTTGGAAACTTAGCTACTAATAGGACCATTCATAAAGCAAGCTCTGTACCTGAATAGCTTACATCCTTGCAAGATCCCCTGTTTGACTTGTGCCATACAAAAAACCTTTTTAGAACCAAGTCAAAAAGTAGAATTGACCATACCGATCTTGAGCCCATAGAATTGCAGCAGAGTCTTAGCAGAGAAGCTTCTCCTTCCACACCACCTAATTTCCAACTTCTCCACCACTTTGGCTCTTTTCATCCCAAGTCTGCTCAGAATCAGTTTACTGGTCCAATTACTTCCACCACACCCATTCACACCTCCACTGTGCAAACCACTCCATCTCATAACACAAATCCTCCACTTGTAAATCCACCATTAGCTCCCACCATGGCAACATGGTATGCGCCCCTTGTGTTACCGCAACCATTGGTACCTTTTCCAAATGATTACCAATCCAGAATCCCACACTTCACTAGGGCTGAATCCACTACCACCCAACAACATGTAGATAGAATGAATGTGTTAGTCATTAGTATTTTTTCCTGTTATGATGACTAGATCCCTTGTCTAGGTTTTCTAGAAACCAATCTAAAAAGTCAATTTGTTCTCCAGAAAACCCCTCAAACAATTTTTTTGTCTTCCTACCCCTCTCTTTCATACTGTGATGAAATTGGTCTTTAGTTTTCAGTCCTGGCCTAAATAAACAAAACCTCCCTTTCTATAGCTGTCACAAGCCTTGTATCTCTGAATATTCAAAATCCCCTGTTTCCACACAGCTCACTGTCAAACATTAGACAAGTTGTCTACCCCTCTCTCACTGATTATTTTTTCATATGATGACCTGATTATGCCTAAGAAACTCTTCAGAAACTATGAAAAATTCTATAGGTCTAGGTGGTGGTGTTTAAGGAAAATACCTTGACAAAAGCTATCTCTAGTCAAAGACCCTGTTTTCAGCACCAGTCAGCCATCATTTCTTATTATCTGATAGAAACAATCCCTGGTTTATCCTTAGGTCATACACCATCAGAATGGTCGCTATATTTTGTTTCAGCAGAGCTTATAATGTTAAATTCAGAAAAAATTAGAGTTTTTTAGGTCTTATGTCCAAAGAAAGAAGATCAACTGAAATTTCAGGTATTATCATCATGACACTACAAGAAGAAACTCTAATGATCAAAGCTATCTTAATAATGCATCTCTGCAGGGGTGCTAGTATGAATGGCTCTAATTAGTATGAGAAAGAGAACACTTCAGGATAAAACTTCAAGCTGTAGCACTTCACTGTTGAATTCAAGGAGAATACAGAGTTTAAAGAAAAAAATACCTTCAGGATTCCTCCCTGCAAAGTCAAAACACCAAAAAGGTCAAAATTCCCCCATCATGGAAAAATATACAAAGCTTGGGAAATGTCTGCATCCAGAAACTCAAAATGGCACTTTTGCATTTATTCCAAACATGTGAGCCACCTCTGAAAAACAGTCTCATGAAGCTAAGAGTGGCAGTCTTTGGCAAAATAGAGCCTCTAGCAGACTAGGCATTAGCATGAAAGGTGTAAAAGGAAAAACTGCCTTTTATCCTTCTTTAGCCTAGCCTCTAAAAGCATCAAAAGTGCTACAGCACCGAAGGAGCTACAACTACTACAAAGAAATATTATTCCAAAGACAGGTAGCAAACATTTATCATTTGCAAAAACATTACCTACCTATAGATTTCACAGTAAAATTCTACAAAAACATGTTTTATAGGAAAATGGTGCAAAGATAATACATATTGTGTTTTGAAGGCCTCCTTCATGATAAGTAGAGGGCCTCAGACAATTTTTTTTCAAAGTGCCTCCTCCCAAGGCTAAAAGGGGGCCTCATAGTGGTCTAAAGGGTCACAAAGATTGTGTTTTGGAAGCCTCCTTCAAAAAGATAAGTAGAGGGAAAATGGCATAGTCTCAGAGAGCCCAAAAAAAGGTTATATGTTGTTGTAATAACTTCTTTCAAGGGGTAAAACTAAAACAACTAAAGCACTCATAACAGTTTGTCTGAAATAGACTCTTTCAAGTATGCATACCGGGGTTTCCAATTGTTCAAAGGAAATCCTACAGAGGTAATGAAGATTTTGTTTTAAAGAACCTCCTTCAATCATAAGTAGAGGGTAAAGGCATAGTCTCAGAGGGCCTAGATTTGGAACAGGTAGCCTCCGTCAAGGGTTAACACTGTCAGATTAAAGGCCTCCTTCCAGAGAAGAAAGGGCACCCCTCATAGTTCTAAAGAAGCCTCCTTCGAATGACAAGCACAGGGTCTCTTTTGAATGATAAACATAATTTTTCTAAAGAGCCCACAAATAGTTTTTTCATAGACATTCTTCAGTTGGTTAATAGAGGTCAAATAAGCGCCCATGCAGTTTTTCAAAAGGGCCTCCATGAAAAGCAGAGGGCCATTAAAGTTTTTCAAAATGACTTCTTCAATAATTAACAGAGAAAGAAAAAGACTGAGGTTCAAGGGTCTCCTTTAATCATAAGTAGAGGACCTGAAACTATTGTGTTTAAAGACCTCCTCCAATCATGAGCAGATGGAAAAAACACACTTTTCAAAGACCTCCTTCACTAATAAGTAGAGGGCACAGTATTTGATGAAAGATCACCTCCTTCAAGAATTAATATAATCAATAACAAAGAAAAGCTCTACACAGTTGTTTGAAAGCCTTTTTTATGACAAACAAAAGGTAAAAACAGTTTTTGTGACATACCTCCTTCAAAGGCTAGCAAAGGGCATAGCACAGAAACTATGTTTAAAGATAATCTTCAATTGATAAATAGGCCAAAGACACTGTTGTTTGAAAGCCTCCTTTAATGATGAACAAAGGAAAAAACTTTGTTGAAAGGTCTCATTCAAAAGGAATAGAGCACAGTTCTTTTAAAGGTGTCTATTACAGTCAATGACAAATAAATAGCTCACACAGTTGTCGAAGGGCCTCCCTCATGACTATAGAAATTTGAATAACTGTTAAATTATTCACCAAGATTATCCTGATCACACACTATTTGAGCTTCATGCATAATACATAACCTCTTCTACTATTGATCATTAATTGCGGAAATATAAACAATCACACATATAAACACAATATTTATGGGAAATCTTAAAGATGAAAATCCCCAACTATCTGTATATTATAATGATAGAGATCATGTAACAATCATTGTACAAACTCCTCACAAGATCTCAGTACAATCTCCAATTGCTACACACTACACAAGCTCAGATCTAACAAAACACATGCTCCAATCTGCTCCACCAGTTAGCCTGCCTCTACTGTGAAATCCCTGCTGAATATTGACCCTGACTGAGTTCGAATCCACCTGGTATGCACTGTGCAATCCTCATTGGCATCTCCACCAATGTGTGGTGCAAACTCATGCACCAGTATGGTCACAACTGATAGTCACACTTGCTCTTTCACCTACCTCTCCACTGGTCTCCACTGAAACTGTCCATGCACTGAAGTTAACTGATGTATTCTTTAGTTGATTTATGAGTTAGCAATTAGTAAAATAATTAATAATTAATTCAAACCACTCTCACTAGTGTATCAATCAGTTAGACTAGATACAACTAGCTCAACTATCTTTAACTGAGTTAAACTGAATACAACTCCATTAACTCCTCAATCAACTCCACCAAACTCTGTCACCTGAGTTCTAACTAAAGTCTCCATGCAATAGCTCCACTAAACCCTCAGGAATAGTGTAACTCCTTCTGTCAGCTGCATGTGCCACATCAGTGCACTTAACTGAAGTGCTCCAAGAGGATACGATAATGTTTAGAGTCCAAATATTATTAAGAGCTAATAATATTCGACATATCTATTTTTAGACTGGCAATCTAAAAATAGATTCCGCCCAGTATGTCTAAAAATATAAGTCCATCTATTTTTTCCGACTTGACCAACCATCCACAAATAGCATCCTGCAACTCATAGAACATGATCCGTATGTCTAAAAATAGACATAGTCTAAAAATAGACTTTGCGCCAAAAATAGCCTGCGGGCCCACTTAGTGAAGGCAACTTCTTTTCACTAAGCTCATCATCTTGTTGCATTCTCAACAATGACAAGCAAAGAACTCTGCCCCCTTCAAAATATAAACAGAGGATCCTAATGATGTGATAGACTACCACCTGCAAGAAGAAACAAACAACACTTTTCATAAATTAAAAAAGGGAAAAATTGTCCTTTTATCAAAAGCACTCAAAAAAGACCCTTGTGCAAAAAAGTGTCAAAGACGCGACGTGCCTGTAGGCATTTTCCAAAGGAAATTACACAGGGTGCAATGCGCTTGTGTTAAGTCACGACGCGCCTGTCCATTGCTCGGTGTGCAAGTTCTTTCGCCCGACCCGTTACATTCCGCCCAACCCACTCTGCATGAGCATTCACCACAGTTTTCCGGCCCTTTGCCACCATTTTCGGCCCTTTGCCAACATTTCTATCCCTTTTCCACCTTTGCCAGCTACTTGCACAGCCCATTACACTCCTTTCTCGGCCCTTTTCTTTCCCTGTTCCACGGCCCATAACACTGCCTACCCGGCCCGGCGCTCAGAAGGCGCCCGGGCGCCCACAGCAGTGTGCCCAAAGGTGAAAAAAACTGGTTTTTGCTTATAATTTGGGTTTTTCAACACAGCAAGGAGGTTTCAAAGGTATTTTTCATTCCCTTGCATCTCAGTTTTTGTCTTGAAGGTATTTTGAAATCCAAACTTAAAAAGAAGAGAAACAATATTTTAAAGGGAAAGAGGCCTATTTCATTTTGGAAAACTTGTGTGTTGAGTGGATAAATAAAGCAGTAAGACAAATATGCCTCCAAGGAAAGTCAAGAAGGAAGGCCATCACAATAGGTTTGAACCCACTACTATTAAGGAGATCATTGCATCCCCTTCAATCTTGTCCTATTTTCAAGAAGTGGGTTGCCTTTAATTTTGCAACAAAATCCAAGAGGTCACTAACTACCCTCTCCTAACTGAGCTATTTTCCCTGAGATTGGATGGAGAGCAGTTCACATTGTAGTTCTTGACTTTGTGCTTACTCCCAAAGTATTCCTCAAAGAGAGAACAAACATGATGAAATTGGCATCCATGAGACCAGCGGTGACACTAAAACTAATCAAGACAGCTCATAAGATGATAAGCAAAGTAATGTCAACAAACACAGTGATGAAGAAGTTGGCAATATGCAAGAGGAAAATGAAGACATTCAAGATAGAAGTAGCTCACATAAAGGACATAAAAGCAGTAAGCATGGTGAAAGCAGTCCTCATGAAGAAGGTAAACACATTGATGATGGTCAAGGCAATTCAAAAAAGGATGGAAAAAGCACAGATGAAGGAGGAGACAGTCCTCAAGGGAAAAGTGAGGAAAACAATGAAGATAGTGGCAACATGCAGAAAGTAGATGAAGGTAGTCCTGATGAATACAACCCACAACAAACTCAAAACAGTGAAAAAGACAGCCTACATAGAAACAATGAAGACAGTGAAAGAACAGAGGGTGATAGTAAAGCTAACAGCCAAGAATGAGATCAAAACATTGACAATGAAGATAAGGGCAGTCTTCATAAAAAAGGTGAAGAAACTGATGATGGTAAAGATAGCTCACAGAAGGATGAGAAAATCAGTGACAGTAAATGTGAAAAATACAGTCCTCAAGACAGTCATGATAAGAATAGTGAAGTTGGTGGCAGCCTACATGAAAAATACCAAAACAGTAATGATGAAAGGGATATCCCTCAAGAGGAAAAGCACCACAACATTAAGGAAAATAGTGAACAAGGCAGCCCTAAAGAAGAACATGAAAACCGTGAATAGTGCAACAAAGTAGGTGATGAAGGAGGAAGCAGTGTAAAAGATCAAGTTGAACAAATGCTAGTGATGAAACCTCCTCTCTCTTCTCCTCAACACAGCCAAGAAAATGTGCTTGCTGCCTCTCCTAGGCAAGAGGCCATGATTCATTCCTCAAAAGCACTAAAGGCTAAAAACACCAAATCTGCGAGGAAGAAAACTACTCAAGCAGTGACTAGTAATGTCACTAGGGCGCTAAGGAGTAGAGGAAAGCTTCCAAAACAAAGTATTGTTGAATTGCCCAAGAAAACAAGAGCAAAGAAACCTATCAAAGGTAAGGGCAAAGAAAAAGTTGAAGAATAAGAGAGTAGCCATGAGCATGAAAAGGAATTTGACATCATACAATTAGACAGTGATGCTAAAGATGATGAAGCCAGAATCTTTAGGTCACTTTTGCAAAACAGGGAAGCTCAAATCAGGGACTTGGAAGCTGACCTAGAAAGTTCAAATAACCTCATACAATTTTTTCAAATGAAAAACAGACAGATGAGTGGGAAAATGGCCATCTATGAGGCCCAGGCACTCAAATATCAAAGAAAGGCACATAAAGCACAGGTGAAGCTTGATGAGTACATGGGCGAATTTGCTGATGATGAAAAAGAGGAAGGACCAGTAAGGAAAATGCCTAGGACCATGGGTCTTAGGAAAGCATTGAAGAAGCAAAGGGAGGAAGAATCAGCCCTTGCTCAGCAATATCCTCTCACACACCTACTTGCCCAAGAGATAGAAAATGACAAGGATTCTTGGCTTGAAAGAGAAAATAAACATTTGGAAACCAAATTGAACAAGGCCAACAAAGATTTGGACCTACAAAGGAGAATGACCAGGCATTACAAGAAATTGAATCAATTTTCCTGAAAGAAACTAAGAATTTCCCAAGCCAAGCTCAAAACTGCCCAAAAGAGGCACCTGGTGGAAAAAAGAGGAAAAAGCCATTCTCAGCTTGGAATCTTGGCTCAAGCTTCCATGCATGTTTCTAGAAACCCTTAAGGGGTTCACTCTGTTGGCCACCTATAAATTTTTTGACAAGCAAACAGGTGGCTAAAATATTTCTGAGTCTTCAAGAAATACATTTCCTCTGAAAACATATCATTCTTGAAGCCTCCATGTGTCTTTTTCTCTTTGAACAATCTTCACTGTTGTTTCCATGAGAAAGCCCTCACTGTTCGTGGAAGAAAATGCTCAAAAAGGCCTTCATCTGCCCTATATCTTCCTCACAAGACCCCCATTTTCCACCACTTTTCCCTTTTTTTCAAACCCCACAAAATCCCCTCTTTAACCCTCCATTTTGTCCTAAAACCCTTTTTAAGCCTCATAATATCCCTTATTTGGTCTTAAAATCTCCTTTGCTGCCTACCAAAACCCCTTTTAAAGCCTTAAAAATCCTCTTTTTGGCTTAAAAACACTTATTTTTCATTACATGCTTAAGCCCCTTTCGGCTAAGCCCCTAACCACTTCCCCACATATGACCCGAGTGCCAAAACCAGGTGCTAAGCCTGCGGGCACCAATCGCAGTCGGAGTTTTCCATGGGTGCCATTCCCTTTGTGCCTTGTAATTTTCCAATGCAAGAAAGTTGTATTCTATCAACCTCTGCCTCAACATTGACCGTTGATATTTTAAGATCCGATGATCAGCGCTACTTTCGTACCGTGCCCACGACCTCTTTCATTACCCCTCCGATTACATGTAGACCGTTGATCTTCCCGCTAGATCCAACGGCTGGCGCGTAATCGCTCAATCGCAAATGCCCAATCTCATTGCGTTTGAGCCCCACCAATTGGCGAGCCCCGATTGGATCCTAAGCATTCATCCATTCAAATCCAACAGTCCAGATCACACTGCGCTCCACACATTTTCTCCCCCGTATTTCCCCTTCCGATCAATCTCCACCGTTGGTCCTTCTGTCGATCCAACGACTAAGATCCAATCGCACTGCCCATTTTCCATCTGTTCACCAGGCCTGAAGATATCTCTCCGATTGAATCACAACTGTTCATCTCGATTGATCCAATGACTCTCGTTCATCCCGCCCATCCACTTGACCCTTTGCCTTCCCGCTCCCTCCTTCAATCCTGACCGTCCATTCTATAGATCCAATGGCTGGGATATAACCCGCCTTTGAATTTTCCCCCACCTAACTGCCAGCGCATCTTTCCATATCGCGCTGCCTCCTCCACCGTCAGATCTCTTCGCTCCATATCCAACGGTCAACATGCATATTGTGTTTTTTCTTCGTCCAAGCTTTAATGTTTCTAAATCACGCGATGAAAGCAGTTTTGTAGAGGACGCGTGTCATGCAGTGACATATATTGCGTTTTTTTGGGCAAAAGTTCAAAACCGTTATGTAGCCGTGCGACATCGGCAGTTTTGCCACTAAAACCACCTTCCTCCCCTTTTCTCCCACAACCTCCATCATTAATCTCGACCGTCCGATGAGCTAATCTGACGATCCACACTATATCGCGTCCCCGTCCATTATCATCCATCAGACTTTCCATAGAGCTCCATCCTTTAATCCCTGCCGTTGATCTCCTCCTGAGATCCAATGGTTCACATTTAATCGCCCTCCGCCCTTCCGATCCCACCACCATAGGCACCCAACTTTCATTCATTTTCATTGTTTTTCTTTGTAATTCACCCAAACGTTAAACTTTGGGTTTTAAAATTAAATATTATTTCTTCCACTTAACCTTCTAAAAGGATTTCCCTTGTGGATCTCGACCATTGATCGCCCTTGGCTAATCCAATCTGACGGCCCAGAGTCCTCCTCGCACCAAAATTTCATCAGCCCTGTTTCTTCACCATTCTGATGCTTTTTTTCCTGCTTTCACCGCGTCCACCATTTCCGCCACCATTCCACAGGCCTCTGCAGCAATATTCCACCACCCCCCTGGATTTCATAATGGGTTTATTGTATTGTGAAGGGTATACAGAGTGGTAAATTTACTGTGTCTCCACAGTCACAGTCATTGTGACTCAGAGCGCAGAAAGACCATCCAGTAGTGGCAAAGTGTATCAGCAGAGATAGGTCAAGGGATTTAAGCCTGTTATTGAATACTTAATAATTATAATCCGATGATTAAAGGAAGAGGACACAGATAAGGACCATGAAGATGATTAAGAGGCCTAATAAGGACTAAAGCGCACAAATAAGTCATATCAATGTTACAGCATCAGCAGAACGTGTTTTCTCCAGGAACGACATCTTCCTATAGCATTCTCCATGCCTCCTCAAGCCCTTAAAGGTTATTTCAGTAACTGAAGTTTCTAAAGCTGTCAAGACAGTAGTTATGGAAGCATGAGAAGACCTGAAGACCTTCAGTCACCTTACTTGCTTCAGAAGATAGAACAGAGTACCATAGAGTCAGAGAGAACTTCAAAGAATACATCTGAGGTTAATGTTAACCTAACAAGACTTCTTGACCAGCCTAAAAAGTACCAATATGTCAACACATAACCATTAAGCAGAGTGGGCACGAACATTTCCTCCACTCTGTCTTAATGAATCAATTAAATGTACATCTAATACCACAGTTACTCATTCTCCTATAAGAACCTCTGAAGAATACATTTTAAAGGTGGTTGTTGTTGGTTGATAGGGATTCATTCAATTGTTAGAACTATTATTGGGGGAAGTAGCTTAGTAGTTTGTAATTTAGTAGGCTAGGAGGAGAATTTTGGAATGTAACATCCATTGATCTCAAAGTATGTGATTGGTTTTGTACATCAATTGAACAAGCAAATTTCACAGGATCCTGGTCTATATTACGGGTGATGTTTTCCTTACTTATTTCATGTTTAATCATACTGTCCATATATTCTCTGATAAGAATCAGTAATCTGGCTTAAGATATACCCCTGCATGGTACCCTAATGCTTTCACGCTCTTCTTATCTTTGATGTTTTCTGCTGAATGTGTATCTGAGAACAAAATCATGTAGTTTAACCAGTCAAAGATGTTGGTCTAGCCCATGCTTAATGATGTTTGAATTCAAAGCTTGTTGCTTAGATGTTCTTGTTGGGTTTAAGCTGGAAGAATTGGGATACCGGGGATTTAGAGCTAGCCCTTTCCACTGGGGTCCTTTTCCAACAGATTGGCCTTTCTAAGATCCCTTTGAGCTAGTGTCAAAAGCATTGAAGGTTCAAAGTCCTTCTCTGATCTTAGGCCTTGCTCTGTGTTAAATCTAACTCTTTTTCCTTGAGATTAAGTTGAAAGTAGGTCTAGAGTTAAATGACCTATAATCTGATCTTAAGCTACCCTTTGTGTCTTTATTTGAGAGTTTCCTTTGAGGTATGTCAAAGCAGGATAGGTTAAAAGTCCTTACCTGATCTATAGACTGCACTTTGGCTAATTTCATTTCTTTCACCTCATTCCTTAAATGTTCCATTCCACCATCTATCTAAAAGATCCTTTGGTATAGATGACTTTCCCTATGGAAACCTTGGTTAGCCGTTATGCAAGTAATCCCCTTTCATGACTCCATAGCCCAATGGATTGGCACTTTCTTGACCTATCTTATCTTGCCGAAACATCTTGCTACTTTTTTCCTTTTCATTCCACATAACCCTCTCAGTTAATGACCTCCAACCCAACAACCAAATCATTTAAAAACCCTTGTGCTTCATACCTAGCCTAATACCTCAATTTGAGCTTCAAAGATATATATCATTCTTTGCATTTATAGAGAGATCCCTCTCTAGATCCAGGAGGGCTAGATCCTAGGATCCAAAAGTGGTTTGATTTTGTCTTGTATTTTGGTCTTGCCAATCTGGCCAAAACATAGGAACCCCAACACACTCACCAAAATTGGGCAATTTTTGACATAATCTTGTTTTTTGTGATTTTTGTGCCTAATTGCATAAATTCATGGGCGTTGCCATTTTTTCTTGGAGCATCATCAGTTGATGGAAGTTAAATTTTTGGATGCATTAAATTTGAGGGAGTGTACTCAGAATTTTTTAGAACAAATGAAGTTGTTTTGGCCCTCAAAAAGGCCCAAAACAATCATTTTTCAACATTCTTCCCCTTATATCAGCAAGTGCTACACTCCTGAGTTTTTTCACTCTTTCTAATTTTTTATAGACTTCCCAACAACAGTTTGAAAAAAATAAAATATTTCTAGAAAGTAGACATACATGAATTTCTAGTGAGCCATCACGGGCCTCGTTTCGACATCAGTAAGTCCCTCAAAAGTGCTCTGCAAGACAGAATTTTTTCTGCTGCTACGCTCATGTAGAATTTTGTTGAAATGTATTTTTCTGAAGATGACTGGCCAAATGTGCATTAGGCAATTTTTTCTCTTGTGTTAGGCCTAAAAATTGATTCATTTTTGCTATTTTAGTCCGAAAATATATTTTTAGAGGATATTTTGTGCCTTGGACCTTGTAAGGCCTCAAGTATAGTTTTAGATATTTGTTTTTGGCCAATGGCCTTCTAGTTTCTCTAGGTGGGTTTCCTCCTCTTTCGCCTATATAATCCAAGAGGATTCATTATAACCATAGGGAGAACTTGAGTTATAGAGAGAAATACATAGCACTATGAGCTTTGAAGAAACACTTGTTTTATGAAGTGAATGATCTCTTGCTTGGCTTGATGGTGGAGGAGCATTCTGTGTAAGATTCCATGGCTTGGTGAATGGTATTGTGTTTCTTTTTTGTTATGTTTTCTTAGTTTATCATACATGTTTTCATGCTTCTTTCTTTCTGTAGTTTAGTAAAGAATAAGTTTGAGATATGCCCATGGAGGCACCTCAAATTTCCTGATTCATTGCATCTTAAATGTTTTCATCTTTCTTGGTCATGTCAAAGAATTCTTAATTGCTCTTTGGTTCACTAAGAAATTGTTACTTGTTTCATTAATGGTTATTATGTATGATTTCTAGTATGACTCACGGTATGCCCTGCTTACTCATAGCTAATCAAAACTCCATTTCTGAAATCTCTCTCTGAATTATTGGTTGTTTTAGTTAAGTCAAAGAGGTCTTGTTTCGATCTTTCCCTTTGTCCATGCTTTGCAGTCTTATTTCAAAGTTCCTGATAGCTCAAGATATCATGTTTAAGAGTTCCCTCTTTATAGATTTATTTTTTTGTTAATCTTATTTTTTTTCCCAAAAGTTTGAAGGTGATTTTCCCAAAGTTAGAGGGTCTTATACTTCTATGTATCACTGGATTGTTTATTTTCTGCATCTATCAGTTTGAGTTTCGTTCATAGAGATTAATGGTCATCCCTAACTCATGAATTCTTGTTTTTTAACTATTTATGCTTAAAATCTCTTTGTCTTTCACAAACTTAATGTCCATCTCATTTCACTTTGACCCAAAGAATCCATTTACCTCGACTAAATCAGCCCTGCAGTAATACCTTGTCCATCATTAAGACAATCTTGACCTTATCTGACCCCATAGCCCAATTGATTTGACGAACTCCATATCTATTTGTCCTTTTAATCAGTTCCCCTCAAAAAAATCAAAACAAACCAAAACATACTTAACAACTAGCCTAAAATCAAATATACTAAATCAAACAATTTTACATCCTTTACATAATAGAGAGAGCCCTCTTTGAGTCCAAGAAGGCTAGGTCCTAGGGCTCCAAAGCTTGGTCTGATGTTACCCTTTCATTTGGTCTACCAATCTGCCAAATTACGGGACTCCAACAGAATGATACTTTTGACTACATGGAATTAGAAGAGGAAACCATGAAGGTGAGGATGTTTTCCCAAAGCTTAGGAGGAGAAGCTAAGAAATGGTTCAAAATCCTAACTCCCAACAGCATACATGATCTGCCTTCCCTTTACCAAAATTTCATAAACAAATGGGAAATCAAGAAAAAACCACTTTAGATCCTTTCGGAATATAGCAATCTCAAAATAAACACGGGAGAAAGTGTCCAAGTCTATTGCACTAGGTTCAATAGCGTTTACAATGCACTACGGCCAAACATGAAACCCCCATTAGGCCTAGCCTTAGCTAAATTCCTGAAGGGTTTTGACCCTGATATGGCCTATCAACTAAGAGAAAGAGAGCCCCTAAATTTAGAAGACATGCAAAAAGGAGCTATAACTGTAGAGGCCAACTTAATTGAAAAAAGGGCTAGGTTAAGATAAGAAAAGAGGGTAACATACAAAGATGACACCATGCCCCCCACCTCCTCATTTGATTCCAAGATGGAAAACCTTCTTAGGACCATGGAGAGAATGATGGAAAGAATAAGCATAAACAAAATAACACCCCCTAGGGACAATCAAACAAATCCCCAAAACAGAAACTAGAATCAAAATTTTAGAAGAGACCCGCCCCAAAACAGACCAAGGGAAAATGATCAACAAATCAGGCCACCCTTCCAAGATAACTATGTTGACGAAGGGGAAAGAGATATTGAACAACCAGATGAGAAACATCTAAACTTAATAGGCTCTGATAGTGAGGGTGAGGTTTTTCTCACAGAAGAAGAACAAGGCTTTTTCTCCTCAAACCAAGATGAAACAAGCTATGAAGATTCTGAAGACCATGAATTGGGATTAGAAAATGCCATAATGGAATTCCATAGACAATATGATCCTAAAGAAAAATTATTAGTTTTCACAAATATTGCTACAAATCCCAAAGAAATTTTTGTTGAAGCTGATATAGAGGAAGATAGCATGGGTAAACTTAAGAGACCTGAAATAATTAAATTGTCTAAAATTTTATCACTACACACAAAACAAAGGAATACAAGATTGTGCAAAAAATTTCAGAATGCTTATGTGTGTAGGTAGGCTAGTATAAAACCTTGTAACATAGCCATTGTTCTTAAAAGCCTTCTTTTCAAAAAGAATCAGAAAAAATTTGAGCAGTTGAGTTCACTTAGAAAGAAGGCAAAGGGACATAGGTTTTGTATAGATTTTAGGTACCAGGAGAAACCCTTCCAAAAGAACAAATAACTTTTTACCAAAAAATATCATACTTTACAAAGGGTAGAGTTTTCTAACCAAATCTCATTGCATGATAGTTTTTCAGGTTACCATCAGATGATACCGCTTCAGATCTATCAGCTCAAATATTTTTTCAAATTTCCTTGGGACAGTTGCATGCTTAGACAAATGCCTCCCGGGCTAGAAAATGCTGGAGATACTTTCCGAAAAACTATGCCTTCAGTTTTAAATTTCTCTACTATGGTGTACATGGATGACTTCATCATTTGTTTTAAAAATGATAAAGAGTAACTTGCCTACTTGAAAAGGATATTTGACTCAAAGATATTTGAAGAGCAAAGGTCAAAGAAGAAGCACCAAGGGGATCATGGATTGTCTTAAAACTCTTGGAATAATCATGATACCATGTTTTCAAGTAGAGGTAACTCTGTTTTCTATTTTCAAGATTTGAACGGACAAGAGATGTTAGGAGATCCTTTTTAAGACAAGATGCTCAAACACTACATTTGTCAAGATCCTTAGCTTTAAAATTTTCACTCATTGTACATACCATTGTGTGAAGAAAAAGTCAAAAAGAGAGAAAAACACAAAAACATAGAAGAATTAGAAAAGACGGCAGGTTCTAAAGAAAAGGTACTATTAGCCCCCCTATGAAATTCTTGACAAGCAAGCAGGGGGGCTAGATTGTTTGGAGCCTTCAAGGAATGCATTTTCCTGAAAAATCATCATCCTTGAATTCTCTCCATGATTTTCCTTATACAAATTTCCTCTGCTGATTCCAATCTCAAAAGGCCTATTTCTGCCCCTTGCACCCCTACAGAAGCCTCCACTTCATCCCTTTTGTCCTTTGTCAAAGTTCCCTTTTCATACCCCCAAATTCCCCCCCTAAACCTCTTGAATCATTCCCATGCCCCTCTCAAACCATGCATACACCCTTGGTTTAGTTTAATAAACCCTTTTTCCTTCTATCGTTGCCTTTTCCTATCCTAAAAATACATTAAAAATGGGTCCAAAACCCACTGTTTACATTATAGCAGGCCCAGCCCCTTCCTCGCGAAGCCCCCACACCTCTTCTTCCACGTGATCCAGCGTCAGAACCACCCACCAGAGCAAAAGGCGCTATTCCCCAATGGATATCTGACGCCGTCTCGACCGTTGATCCTGGTAGATCGGACAGTTATCATTAAATCCCAATGCTCATGTTTCTCCGTTCATTTCCTAGACCACGCCATCGCCATCCAATTACACGTTGACCTGACGGTCCGCAATGCGCCCGCGCCGGTGGTCCCCATGCACTGTTCCAAACCCAATGGTTTCTATGGCACCGCTTTTGCGCGGAGGGCGGTTTTCCCCGATCACGGAGCGATTGCATACATCAAGCGACACGTGGCCCCGTCACTGTTTCAAAACCACCGACTCATCGTGTGTTAACGTTTCACCCAGGATTTCGAGCGATATCCCTGTCAGCCGTTAGATCTCTGATCGCCCATCCGACGATCATCGCTCATCAGAGTTGTGCGTTTGATAACCCTTCTCCGCCTTACCCTTGGCCCACCGTCCATCACCCTCACATCCTCTGCCATTGATCTCCGCCACGATCAGATGACCCTGATCTGTTGACCCACCGTTGACGACCCAGCCATCGCCCGGTCACGCCACGTCACCCCCACGTGCACCCTTCGTACGTCATCCCATGCATCGCATATATTTGTGAAAATTTCGTGTTGTTTAAGGTTTTTCATTCATATTTTTCTCCGCGGAACGCCAACCTCCACCTGTGCATTTTTCACCATTTCTCTACGATTTCTCCTCCATTTCATCATATGCACGGTCATTTCCTCCATCCACACAGCCTCCATCATTCCCGCCCATGGATTTCTTGACAAGTTTGCTATTTTGCAGGGTTTCAAGCGGGGAAAACCGCCATGGCTCGTTATCTCTGTCACAATGGCAGAGATTGCAGAACAAGTCATGTACAGAGATACATTTAGTGAAGCCAAGCCCGGGAATGTGATGGACGTGACTGCATTTAAAGAACCGAGCCAAAAAATCTGTACATCTCTTCTGGGGCCATTTAAGACGTAGTTTTTCTCCAACAGAGATATAAATGGAACAGCGAGGAGCTTAGGGTACGCCAATGACAATTTTTGAGCCCTATGCAGAGTATTGAGAGGCAAAGTACCAGATTGAAGACCCCGAGGATCGATCAGAAGATCCTGTATACAAGTAAAAGATAACATCAGGGTTTATTCACCAGCAGAATGTTTTTTCTTCATAAAAGGACACAATGCCCATATAGTTCTTATTTTATACATCTTGTTCCTAAGGGTTCTCCGCCTTGACAACCGTCCGGAATAATATCAAAAGAATTTTTTTCGCAGTATGGAAACCCAAGCATTTTTATTTTACTTTTATTCAAGTCACCAGGGGTACTGCAGAGCACCACAGCCAAAATATGTCAAAGTCATATCCGGAGAAGATCACTCTTTCAGAAAAAGGGATGACAGAAATTGAATACTCAGCATTCAAGCAGAATGGGTTCCGGCCCTCTTTCTTTTCAAAAGTTTTAATACTGTATTTAGTTCTTCACCTACCTCTTCTGTTTCTCTTTAGCTATAAAACTCGGGAGAGAATTTTGTAAGGGTTGTTGATCGGATATCAGAGAATTGAAAGCAGCTTCTCTTGAGATGAGTTCTCTGTGTATAATTGTAATATAGGCTGGGGAAGATGTATTCAGACTGAATGACTACGCTATTGGCTATGTTGTACCTAATTGGTGTTCATATTTAATATGACAAGAACATTTCATTGGATCCTGATCTAAAGCTGCGGTGATGTTTTTCTATCTCTATGTTTAATTCATTTCTTTTTAGTTCTTCTGGCTTGCATCAGAAATATGGTATAGGATCTACCCTTGATAGGTACCCTATACTTCTTCTCTCCTTGCCTTTAATGTTTTTTCTGCTAATGTGTTATCTAAAGATTGATTTCAATTTATTTAACCAGTGTAGTGGATGATATTTCCTGCTATCTAATGTATGAATCAATGGAATCTATTTTTAGATGTGCTTGTTAGGATTTAGTTGAATGCATTGAGAACACTGGGAGGTTTAGAAATTTGCCTCTGCCTCACTAGGATCTTTCCATTCCAGTTAAGCCTTTCTAAGTTCCCTTGTGCTGCCTCTGATTGTGTCCAAGTAGGTCTGGAGTTAAATGACCTCTGACCTGATCTATAGACAAAATTAGACAGTTCTCCTTCCTCATTTTCAGTCCTTAATGTCCCATGCCACCCAATCACTTTGGGATCCAAGGCTTTAGATGACTAGCCCAACTAGAAGCTTGCGTGTTGAGTAACAAGTAAATCCTTTCTTGACTCCATTACCCAATGGACATGACATTCCCCGAATTACTTCTCTCTTGCCTAAATTCCTTTTTTCCTAGCCTTGTCTCATGCTGAACCCTTCCTTCCTGAATCCCAGCAACCAAATTCAAAAATCAAACAAACCAAACTTATGCCTATAACTAGTATAAAATCATAACTCTGAGCTTCGTAGACATAAAATTTTGCTCAAACATAGAGAGATCCCTCTCTGGACCCAGGAGGGCTAGATCCTGAGGTCTGAAAGTGGTTCTAATGTTGTCTCATATTTTGGTCTTGCCAATCTGGCCAAAACATGGGAACCCCAACAGGTACAACCCCATACCCAAAAAATAGTAATACTGAAAGTGTGCAAGCCTAAATGCCACTACTGATGCAAAAATAATGTCTTGTTCAGCTATCTAGCCTAATCATGGTTGAACATGTTTTAAATTTATTTTTGATAAGTTAGTAAAAAAAATGTTGGTCAAAAAATTGAAGCTTGACTTGTCAAAGAAAATAGATTAGGAAATAAATATATTGGTTCCACATGCTTAAAACAGAACCAAGCAGAAAAACAGGGATGAATAGAAAACTATGTATCTTAGCCCTGATTTTTCTAGTCCTATTTTGTACAATAAATAACATTTTTGTGCAGCTTGTTTTTATGCCACAAACCCATGATAAATCAAATTGTCTAATCCTAATTTAGTCATGTTTTCAATTTCATGTTTTTAGCTTGTTAGCCCCCTATAAATTCCTTGACAAGCAATCAAGGGGCTAATTTGTTTTATGAGCCTTCAAGGAATGCATTTCTCTTGAAAACACATCATCCTTGAAGCCTCTTCATGCTCTTTGCCCTTTGATTATTTCCCTCTACTGTTCTTGAGTCTATAAGCCTCACTGATGATGATAAATTGTGCTCCTAAAGGCCTTCATTTTCCCCTTGTACCCCTGCAGAATTCTTCATTTCATCCCTTTTCCCCTTTTTCAAACCCTCCTTTTTCACCCCAAAATCCCTCCCTTAGTCTTTCTAAATCATCCCAAAAGCCCCCTCTAAATCCTACACGCACCCCTGGTGTGGTTTAATTTCCCTTTCTTTCCCCTGTCGTTACCCTTTATTGGCCTTAAAATGCACTAAAAATGGGCCAAAAACCATATTTCCCATATAAGTGAGCTTAGCACCTTGTGGCCCTAGCCCCTCGACCTTTTCTCCACGTGACTTGGGCGCTAGAACCGAGCGCTAGCCCGGTGAGCACTAATCACAGATGGAAATCGGGCTCATTATTAGCCGTCGATCTGATTAGATCGGACGGTCTTCGCAGGTCAGCACCGCGCCGTGGCCCACCCCGTTCACTCCTTCGATTGCCCGTCAACCGTCCATTTAACCCGATGATCCAACGGTCCACATCTCATCTGCCTGGTGGTCCCCACAAATGCGCCTTGTTCGAAAACCACTGGTTTCCATCGCACAACCATTGGAGGGTGGGCGGTATTTCTCATTTCGGAGCGATGCCATTCACCGCAGGACACGTGTCCCATACACTGTTCAAAAACTTCCCCCCCATCGTGCATTAAAGTTCGGTAGTAGATCCGACGCGATATCGCTATACACCATCCGATCTGCGACCATCCATCCAACGATGATTTCACCACGAAGGTGCATGGGATTTAATCCAAGGAAAACAATGCCCCTGGCCCACCATCCGTCGCTCTCCGCTACGTTTTCCATCGTCGATCTCCTCCTGAGATCAGAAGGTCCAGATTTAACACCTATCCCACCTTTGACCGGGTCCCACCACGTCACCATTCCACATGTTTTGTCACATTTTTCCTCCGTCCCCTTTATATTTCATTCAAAGGTCAAAGTTTCAGTGTTGGCATTTAAATTTTTTCCGCAGTCCGCCAACTTTCACCGGACCATCCTCCATGGTTTCTCTGCGTTTTTCACCATCACCCTACACTATTTTGCCATTTTACCAAACTGCACGACCATATTCATCGTCCCCACTGCATCCACCCTTCCCGCATGGTTTTCTTAACATGTTTGCGTGTTTTGCAGGTTTACGAGCGGCGAAAAACCACCATGATTCAGTCTCTGTTACTATGACAGAGAACACAGGAAAGGACCATTTTCAGGAGCTGAAATTATGGAGAAAGGCTTGGGAAAGGTGCTACGACATAAAACTCATCAAAGGACAGGGTTCAAACTCTGCAAAACCTCTCCAGCGTCATTAAAGCACAGATTTCGCAGTCAGAGGCAAACGTGGAAGCGGCAAAGAGTATCGGTGGGAAAACAGAGCATTTAGGGCCTGTAATTGCAGATTCTAAGCCTTAATCTGATAATTTAAAGGTAGAATACCAGATCAAAGACATCATGGATCACACGGAAGGCCCAGCGCACAGAAAACAATACTGTTTGGTTTTCACATCAGCAGATTTTTCTTTCCATAAAGGACAAAGTGCGCATACTATCCCCATTCTATATCGTGTTCCCGAGGAAATTCTAGCCCTGACGACAGTCCTACGCTATCAGAAACATTTGTTACATGGTATGGCATACCATAGCATCATTATTCTACCTTTTTTAATTCACCAGAGTGCTACGGAAAGTACAGCAAAGACATACCTGGAGTAAATTTGCAGCCCAACGAAGATCACTCTTTCATCCAAAGAGTACCAGAGATGAATGCTCAGAATTTAAAATAGAACGAGGCCTCGGCTATTTTTCTCTTCTAAGTTTTAATGCTGCATTTATTTCTCCATCTACCTTCTCTGCTCCACTTGAGTTATAAATTTCATGAAGAAACTCATTGTAAGGTTGTTGATCAGTTATCAGAGTATTACAAGTTGTTTCTTTTGAGACATAGTCCTCGTGTAAAGTTGTAAGATAGGTTGAGGAAGATGTTTTCAGACTGAATATCCAGCTATTGGTAATGTTGTACTTGAATAGTATTGCTCTTTAATATGACTAACATTTCTTTGGATCCTGATCTAAAGCAGTGGTGATGTTTTTCTATCTCTGTATTTGTTTTTAACTTGCAGTTCATTTCATTTCATTTCTATTGGATCGCATCAAAAATCTGGCATAGGATTTACCCTTGTTAGGTACCCTATGTTTCTGCTCTCCTTGCCTTTAATTTTTTCTACTAAATGTGTAATCTAAGGGTTTATTTCAGTTAATTTAACCAGTGTAGTGGATGTCATTCCACCTTTGCGTGATGTATGAATTAATGATCTGTTCTTAGATGTTCTTGTTAGGATTTAATAGTATGGTGGGAACAACGGGAGGTCACAGAACTGTTTGTCTCTATCTCACTAGGATCCTTTTCAATTAATTGAACATTTCCTAAGATCCCTCAGCTAAGTAGAAGCATTGATATTTCAAAGTCTCTTTCGATCTTAGGTCTTTAACTGTGTTCTAAACCTTTAATATTTTCTTGTACGAAGGGATTAGCCTTTGGTTTAGATCACGAGGTTTCCAATGGCATGTCACATCCCTGGATCCGATCTCTGAAGGTCACCTTGGATGTTTCCTTTCTTTCACCCTTCTCTCTTAACATTTCATGCCACACAATCATCTTTAAGATCCAATGCTTTAGATGACTAGCCCAACTGAAAGCCCTACACATTGAATAGCAAGTAAACCCTTTCCTAACTCCATTGCCCAATGGTCTTGAATGTTCCCTGGAGTATCTCTCCTTTGCCTAAAATCCTCTTTGCTCATCCTTGTCTTATATGGAACCATTATTTCCTGATTCCCAACAACCAAAAAAACATCAAACAAACAAACCTTGCACCTATAACTAGCCTAATATCTTAACACTGAGCTTCAAAGACATAAAACCTTTGCTTATATAAAGAGATCCCTCTCTGGACCCAGGAGGGCTAGATCCTGAGGTCTGAAAGTGGTTCTGATGTTGTCTCATCTTTTGGTCTTGCCAATCTGGCCAAAACATGGGAACCCCAACATAATGGTGACTCCAAGGGGGAACATTCTGAGTATTTCCCACCTTAATACATCATAAGAGCCTCAGAAACCATCAATCTCTGGTTAGGTTGGCAGCTAAACACTCCTATTCACAGATCAACCTCTATACCTTTGTTGTGTTCTCCCACACTCTTAGACAGAGTCTGGAAAGGGCTAGGTAGCCTCCGGATCTCATCCTCTTTCAGAGGTGACATATCTGGTAAAAGCCCTCCCAGTCAATCTTTGGTTAGAGTTTGTTGTGTTTTCAGGATATCCTTGGAAAGGAACATCTCATAAGCACTGTGGTGGACAATGTACCCTCCAGAAGCATCCTAAACCTTCCACCTGGCAACTCCATAGCTCCTTAAAGATCAAAGACTCAACTGGTGATCAGTAGGCCTGCTGATTATCTTGGTTCACATAAGACTCCACTGGGAGGCCATCCTTTATAACAACATCAGCCACAATAGAAGGAACAATCAGGGTTAGGCACCTTTGTTGAAAACAACATTTTGGCTTCAAGAACCATTCACACAAGGGCTTACCCTAACCCAAACCCCCCTGAAATAGTTGACAACCCTGAGAGCATCCTCAAGAGATCTCCTACACCTAAAAAATCAACTATTTCCAGCCACATCCATACAGCTAACTCTACACCAGAAGAATTTACAGCTCTATCAGACCCATTTTTTGACGTAGGCGCTCAAAATAGCTTACCAAGAACTAGGTCATTCAGTGTTCTAGACCAGCTAGACCTTGAACTCCCTAGTTCACCACCTTGAAGTGGTAAACACCTTTGGGATAGACATACCCCTCCATCCACACCCCCTGATATTCACTTCCTTCAAAACTTGGGGCTCTGCCACCCTAAATCTTCTCATCAGTCTTCTGTTGGTCATAGTATCCTTGTCATCCATATACTAGCTGCTCAAGCCAACCCTTTACCTCATCAAAAAATCATCATGGCAGCCTGGTATGCACCTCTGGTTTTACCTCAGCCTCTAGTACCCTTACCCAATGATTATCAATCAAATATACCACACTTCACTACAAAAGAGTCCACCACATCTCAGCACCATGTAGATAGGATGGAAGATTCTTTTGACTACATGGAAATAGATGATGATACAGTCAAAATGAGAATTTTTGCCCAGAGCTTAGGAGGTGATGTGAAGAAATGGTTCAAAAGCCTACCTCCTAATAGTATCCAAGACCTTCCTGCTCTATATCAGACCTTCATAAACAAATGGGAAGTTAAGGCCAACCCTCTCCAAATCCTAGCAGAATACAAGAACCTGAAAAGAAACGTAGGAGAGAGTGTCCAGGACTACTCTACAAGGTTTAACAGCATTTATAATGCTTTTCCACCACACATGAAACCTCCCCAAGGTATGGTTCTAGTGAAATACCCTGAAGGCTTGGATGCTGACATGGCCTACCAGCTTAGGGAGAGGGATTACAACACATTAGAAGACATGAAAAAGGGAGCAGTGAGTGTAGAGGCAAATCTGATTGAGAAGAAAGCAAGATTGAGAGCTGAGAAAAGGGTTAAATATAGAGATGACAATGTAGCTTCCACATCTGACCCCAATTATGACCACATATCCAAAAACATGGAAAAGCTACAGAAAATGATGGAAAAAATGGTTGTCACAGTCAGTAATCAGAACAGGAACTAGAATCATAACCAGAAACAGAAATTTAGGAGAAACAACACCACTCCCAACAGACAAAGAGAATCAGATCAGCAAGTTATTCCCCCATTCCAAGAGAACTTTCTCGTTGAAGATGAGGGAATCATAGTGGTTTCAATCCTAGAGATAGCCTTGAGTTGTGAAAGACCAGTGCCTAGGACATCTTAAACAACAGAGAGAAAAAGTTATGTAATATAACAGGGACAACTAACAGGACGGAGCTCTCATGCTTTTCATTTATAAACAAGAATTTCAACTTCGAATGGGACCAAAACTTTCAGAAGTTTGATGCATGAAAAGGTACATTGCAAAAACAAGGTGTAAAACTCACACAAAATGCAGCAGACAACTTAAAGATAGTTCACTGTAAAGAGGGCCAGTTCAACAATGCTTAACAGAGATAAGTCATTTGCAGATGTTCACTATGTAAGAAAGAATGAGAGAATATCAACTGTCGCATAGATAATATCCGGACACACATATCACCATGTAATGGGCTTATCTATTCAAGAATCCATTCACAATAATAGTGTATTCCAAAATAACATCACATTGAAGCCAATATAGCAGAAGTATGGGTGCAGTGAGAATGGAACAAAATATCATGCATGAGCCATATTTAAAGCACTAGATTGATTCCAACATAAGTATCAACTAGGATAAGTTCACATTAAAATCAATGAGCTGCTCGCATTCCAAAACATGATACAAGAGAAACGGATGAGATAAGACAGACAATTGATCAACACGTAAAGAGGAAGTTACCGTAGAAATTAGCTGAATAAATTACTTATTCAATGGATATTAACCTGATCACACATCAATTTCAAATTTCATGCATAACACATAATCTCTTCTACAATTAATTGTCACATGCAGAAAGAATAGAAGCGATCGCACATCAAATCATCACACACATTAACACAATATGTATGGGGAAAGCTTATAGCTGAAACCCATCAGCTATTCTGTATATTAGATGGAGAGAACATGCAGAAAATACATAGTACAAACTCCTCACAAGTACTCAGTACTATCTCGCAAAGCTACACAAAAACTAGCTTGGTTTTGAACAAGTCACAGGTTCAAAACACACCCACTAATTTCCCCGCCTCTAGTTGTAATCAAGGCTGGTCTAAATCGTAGATCCGTGTTCAACCACCTGCTCCAATTACGCAATTGTCATTGGTAATTTCTCCAAGGGTGGTGCAAATCTCATGCACAACTGATGTCGCAACTGGAGAAGCACCCAACTCCTTACATCTACCTTTTCAACATCAACCACCGTCCATGTAATTTATTAAACTGATGTGTTCTTTACTTGAATAATGAGTTATCAATTTATGAATTAGCAATATTTAATTCACACAACTCATCTCTAGTATTAGCCAAGCAAACTAATTACAACTAGTTCAACTAGTTAAACTGTGTAACACCAACTCATTAACTGCCTAGATCAACTCCGTCCAACTACCACTGAGTTTTAATCAAGTCAACCATGTATTTAGAGTTCACCAACTCATAGAAAAGCATATTTCTTCTCTGCAGCGAAAAGGTGTCCCACCTATGAGGGTCAAACTGAAGTGGCTCCAAGAGAATAAGATACTGTTTAGAGTCCAAATATTATTAAGAGCTAATAATATTCGATTTCATTTTAGGATAAAATTTAAAATAGACTTACCCATAGGTCCAAAATAGATGTCCATTCATTTTTACTAACATGACCAATACTCCAAGAATAACATATCAGTAATCCTGACCATGCTCCATATGTCTAAAAATAGACATAGTCTAAAATAGATTTTTTGACAAAAATCACATGTGTGGTCCCCACCTAGTTTAGTGATCACTTTCCAACTAGGATCGTGAAAGATGTTTCAGGATTTCCTTCAATGCTTTATTTCAAGGCTTTAACACTCCCTTCTCAACAAGAAAGGACTGTCTTTGCATGTGACATGCAACTCCATGCATTCGCCCTGCAACCTTCACAAGCGCCATGCAACTCCATGCATCTGCTCTGCAACTCCTCTGAAATTGAATAGGCTCCAAACAACTCAATCAGTCTGATGAATCTATCATCAAAGTCTTTGACTTCTGCTGGGCCCAACTGCACATGTCATCAGGAACCACTGCGCTGTTGAACTCTTGCACCCATGCACTCTGCACTTGCTATCAACTCTGATACGCGCTCCAATATCTGACACTGTCACTTTGATCTGCTTGAATCAATCCAACTGATCATGCTACTTCGCGTTGTGGGCACCTCGTAGCTGTGTTCAATCCATGAGACCCGGCACCATCTCAATGAATCGCCCTTAGTCTCCTCATGGGATTACCTGCGGCAGATGTCGCTCCACCTCATACCTCGGTGGGTATAGCCGCATGTACCTCCGCCCGTCCGGCACTCTAAATTTCTCTGCATGAGTGGTTTCTTCCACTCCATGATCCTCTTGTGGCTGCTCCACACCCCAAGGTTCACTATCTCCTGCATGCAAAAATCGCTCCCTCTCAAGCTTCAATTGCATGGCTTTCTCACACTTCCCAACAGTAGGAAGCTCCGTAGACATCCCATCTACTTCAAGTCTGTAGAGATTCTTTGCCCGAATCCCAACCTTCTTGACTTGTCCCGTTGCCTTGTGCCGAAGGAAAACTTTTCCTTCTCTGAAGACAACTCCATACCCTTTATCCTCTAACATTGCGACTGAGATCAAATTCTTTGTTAGACCTGGTACATGCAATACATCTTGTAAAAGAATGAGTTTACCTGACTCCCTCTGAAATTTTATGGTACCAATGCCGGTCGCATTGTATCGTCCACCGTCGCCCAACTCAACATGCATCTCGAGACCTTTCTCCACCAAGTCACTGAAAATATTTGCATCTCCCGTCATGTGAAAGGATGCGCCACTATCAATATACCACCCCGATCCCAATGCACTAGACAACATGCATGCGATCAATGAGAAGTCCAGCTAAAATTGCGAGGCAAGAGCCTCACCAGCTGCAGTTCCAGCAGCCTGTTTGTTCTTCTTCTTCTTTGGGAAATTCGTGGCATAATGTCCATGATCGTGATAGTGAAAACACTTCAATTTGGACATGTCACGCTCTTTACCATCCGCACCGGATTGAGAAGCCTTCTCCTTGCCCTTCCCCTTCCTTGCTTTGGCAGCCAAAGCACAATCTTCTTCATCAGATACCTTTGATGAAGATCCGTCCCTGGTAGTCCTCTTGATCTCCTCTTGCATGAGATCCGACCACAGTCGCTCCCATCCTGGAAACTTCTCCCGACCATTTACACTACCTTGATATGAGTGCCAAGCCTTCGGAATACCAAGGAGAGCCAGGTCCACCATGTCCTCATCTTCGACAGTCACCCCCACACTTCCCAGCTCATCTCTGCACTGAGTGAACTTCGTGAGGTATTGGGCGATACTGTCGCCTTTCTCCATCTTGATGTTTCTTAGTCTATCCTTGAGCGCCAGCTTCCTTTGGTCACACTTGCTTTGGTACAGATCAGTCAAAGCTTTCCACATCAAATATGGAGAAGCCTTTCCATGCAGGCTGGATACAATGTGATCCTTTACGCCCTCCAACAGGATCCTTCGACACTTTTCTTGTTTCTTTCGCCATGCTTCGACTTCAGCAGGATCATTAGAAGTAGGCTTTGGAATCTCTTTCTCCACGAATTCCAATAGCCCATTATCATCTAATACAGCCTCCATGCGGTCCTTCCATGCAACATAATTCGAACTGCCTTCCAAGGCATATTCTAGTCGCAACCCGATGAAAGACATTTTCGTCGCGGCACCAAGAACACAAATCTGCAAATTCGAATTTCACCACCAGCTGATAACTCAATCGCTTCCGATCTACACTTGAGAACAAATTATTTCCAAATCAGAGATTGACTGCATGGGCTTTTACTAGACCTTTCACTTTCCGAAGAAAGATGAATCCGGAGGCTATCTGGCCCGTATGCAGGCTCTGTCCGAGGAAATAAGTTTGCAATCACCGTAATAGATCTCGACAATTAATATAGCTCCGATACCATGTAGAAATTTTCTGAATAAATCACTTATTCAATGGAGATTAACCCGATCACACATCAATTTCGAATTGCATGCATAACACATAATCTCTTCTACAATTAATTGTCACATGCGGAAAGAATAGAAGCGATAGCACATCAAATCATCACACACATTAACACAGTATGTATGGGGAAAAATTATAGCTAAAAACCCCCAGCTATAGTATATTATAAATGGAGAGAACATGTAGCAAATACATAGTACAAACTCCTCACAAGTACTCAGTACTATCTCCCAAAGCTACACAAAAACTAGCTTGGTTTTGAACAAGTCACAGGTTCAAAACACACCCACTAATTTCCCTGCCTCTATTGCGCAATCAAGGCTGGTCTAAATAGAGATCCAAGTTCGAATCTCACTGGCTCCAACTGCGTAATTTTCATTGGTAATTTCCTCCAAGTGTGGTGCAAATCTCATGCACAACTAATGTCGCAACTGATAGCTAACTCAACCCTTTCATCTACCTCTTTCACTTGTCGCCACTGAACTGTCCATGCACTGAGTTAAACCGATGTGTTCTTTAGTTGAATAATGAGTTAATAATTTGTGAATTAAATAATATTTAATTCACACAACTCATCTCTAGTGTATTAGCCAGTTAAACTAAATACAACTAGTTCAACTAGTTAACCAGAACACCACCTCCATTAACTGTCGCATCAACTCCACCGAACTCCGCCACTTGAGCTCTAACTGAAGTCAACCATGCATTAGCTCACCTAACTCATAGGAAAATCATATTTCCTTCTGGCAGCTGCATGCCCCACCTCCGGGGGTCAAATTGAAGTGCTCCAAGAGAGTAAACTGAAGTTTAGAGTCCAAATATTATTAAGGGTAAATAATATTTGACTTCCCTATTTTAAGGAGAGGCAGTCTAAAAATAGACTTCGACCTATAGGTCCAAAAAATAGATGTCCATCTATTTTTACCAACATGACCAATACTCCAAGAATAACATACTGCCATCCCCGGACCATGCTCCATATGTCTAAAAATAGACATAGTCTAAAAATAGATTTTTCGACAAAAATCACATGTGTGGTCCCCACCTAGTTTAGGTGATCACTTTCCAACTAGGATCAGGAAAGATGTTTTAGGAGGCCTCCTTCACTGTTTCTTGTTGCCATTTTTAACAGTTACGTTCTATTAAATATCAAAGACTGGAATCTTCCTTACAGATAAAACTTCTCTTCATTGAAACCCAACGGGCTCTGAACCTTCATGCAAGAGTTCAACAAAAATTCATACAAAAATCCTATTACAGCATAGTTTTCTGATAAAATCTGGAACCCTGTGTTCTCTTCTCTTCTTGTTTATATAGGAACTTCTCTACATGGGCAAGAAGATATTTTGGAAAAATATCTTCCTCGCATGCTAGGAATTTGTTAGAATTCCTTGTAAAAGTAACCAAAAATCATGATGAGGAATAAAAATCTCTCATCCTTTGCTGTTAGGCACTAGGCCATTTTAAAACCAAAATTGTATAACAGTCTAAGTAAAAGTAAATTGCTGTGGTGAAATGTAAATTCCACCTGAAACTTGAAAAAGACTAACTAAGGTAAAAAGTAAAAAAAAAGGGCCACAAGGGCCGAATCATGAAATAGCAATGCATCATTTGTGAGAAGGGGTCGAAGCTGTTGCTGATACTGGTGATGGCACGTTTTCAAATGAACTAGCAATTTGGCTGACAAACGGAGTGCACCAACTACTGACTATTCGCGGCAGGCTCAGGCATCGTTGCAAATCCTTCTACCCTGATGAAGGCTTCAGTGAGGTCCTTTTACCATGGTTTCGGCTTTGAGCCGGGTGGCTTTATCTGATAGGACATATGTCCGGTCCCTTTCTTGCTTTAGGCGTGCTTCATATTCCGGTAATGGTCGCAGCATGGAAGGGGTGGTGGAGTCCTAGCACGTCGGAAGCCCTGCTGTCATAATCTCGGTCCAAACCGCATTAAACCGATCCATGCTGTATACCAACTGCTGTAAGGCCTTCGAAGCCATGACGCGAGCCGATTCCTTATCAATGATTTTTTGGCATTCCAAGGCTTCCTTATGCTGGCTTACTATGCCATGCTGCTCGGCTTAATTATCTCTCAGCCCTTTCAAGAATGACACATACTCCCTGACGCGCTAAGCTCTGTTGACCAAATTGAGATCCCCTTCCTGAAATTGCCTCCTGAGATAGAGTGCTGAGGATTTCATCTCCTCGATGACTTTCAGAAACTCCCATTGCTCTGTTACAGCTGAAATGATCTCAGACCAAATAATCTTTCTACCATCCGTGAGAGTGAGGTTACCTTTTAGGCGTGCATTGAGATCATTTATGGTCTTCTGTTGGTCGGCCCTTGTTTCCTTTTCTTGTTCTATCTCTTTCTGCAATGCTTCTATTCTTCTAGTATCCTCTGACAGGGATTTTTCCAAATCCATGATCATTTGCCTTGCATTGGAAGCCTGCTTCTCCAGTATAGCATTTGCAGCTTTCGCTGTGTCCAGCTTCTCTGAAAGTGAACTTGTCTCAGGTGGTGTTGTAGCAGGTGCGCAGCTGTGCGTGTCCCAAGTGTTCTGTAGCTCTGACAACCTACTCTGGAGGGTAGAAACTGTTCCTGTCAATTTCTCCTTCTCTTCTCTTTCTCTTGACAATGCGCCGGCCAATTCCATTTTTTCTTTCTCCACTTGCGCCAACTCGGCTATCTGCACATGCTGGGAGGCCGGCATGCGCGCTCTGCTTTTCAATGAGGCAACTTCCTTCTGTAATTGGTCTATTAAAATTCCCTGCAGGTTTGCTTCCCCAGTCTCTTTCCCTTTGATATGATCCTGGAGACCGCGTATTTGATTTTCCTGGGTGCGGGTACTTGCCTGCTCATTTTTCAGGGTAATCCTCACCTGTTCATGCTTTTTCTCGAGTTTTATCAGTGCGATGGTAACCTGCATTACCTCGTCCTTCAGCATATCACCTATGACCTGGAACAGGTTACACATATCAGTTGCTGGTACCTTAGTCATGTCAATTGCGTGTTGGAGTACCCGGTAGCTAGTGGCACCTGTATCAGGGTCCAAAAGGGCTTCCGCCATAGACAATACCAGGTGTTCAGTATCCACATTCATGGTGGCGGAAATCCTGGTGTGATACTTTTCTACATACCCCTCCAACTCAGCTTTGTACTTATCTCTGATTATCCTGTTCTTCTTGATCCTTTCGGCTGCCACTGGTGAAGTATAGTCTCCCATGGCCTGTGAAACCTTAGTGAAGTCGGAGGAGGTGGTGCTGTCTCTCAACACTTTGATTCCGGCCTTGATGCTGTCAAGTGGTGCATATGGTATGAAAGGTTCAAGCAGTTGTTCTTCCCCTATAACTTCGGCCTCACTTGAGACTATTTTCTATTTTTTACGAGCGGGAGAACCTGCTCCTGAAGGACCCACTTCTTCTTCTTGGCCTTTATTGATGCCTTCCTCTTCCCCTGTGGCAGATGAATCTGTCTCCATCTGTGAAACCAAAGGCCAAATTTCCAAGTTAGCCTTTCACTCTATAAACGGTCTTGGTTCATGAACATAAGGGGCGGACCTGTTCCTCTTTCTTCTATTTGAAATAATCTCTCGAGGACCATAGGCCCAAGTTTTCCCCTGTCTTAGGTCCATGCCCTGCAACAGCTTCTCGATGATGGGAAGGGCGAGTCTTGAATTTATGACGAACGGGCCGATATGGGTAGGAAGCCTCAGTATGTAACCCTTCTTAGCGGGGACAAAGTGGAGCTGGTCAGCCTTGAGGGCTTGCCGAATATACTCCAGAGCATAAATTCGTCGAGCGGGAAACACGGGTAGCAGGTAAGGGGCGACCTCCGCTCCATAGACCTGAATTTTAGTATAATTATTAGAGAGATACCAATCCCCGGTGCTCTGGATTTTACCAGCTTGCAGCCAGTTCTTCATTTCAGGAAAAACCCTAGGTGATGGCGAATCATGAATGATGGTGTAAGCAATGGACATGAAATCATTTAGGAAACTTGAATAACCCACCCCTTTCGGCAATTGGCGCACTGCAAAGTTCCAGTCAAAAACAGGTCGGGGCTGAGAATTGACCTCGTATACCCTATCCAAGCCCAAACGCTCGAACCTATCAGCATGCTGATACAAGAAAAGATAGAACACCATTTAAAAGAAACGAAAATAACTGGTTTCTAAAATCTCTTGGAACTGGGTGTGAATGTTGGCAGATAAGTAACCCGGGATATCTAGGATGACCCCCTTCTGAGACATTAACCACAGAAAGAAAACACATACTTTGGAAGTTTCCCCCAACCTGCCTACACCTAAAAGACCCGCAATGAGAGCGAGGATGGGTTGCACTTCTTCCTTAAACAGGTTTAATGGGAGGAGTTCTGCACCGGGAAGGGAAGTATCCTGGCTGCTGGTAATAGAAGCAATGAAGCTTTTTTGATGCTCCCATGGCGATTTAGTAAACTGGGAAGTTAAAGCTTCTTCGCTGAAAGCAGTGTAGGTGGAGCTGGTGGAAAAATGGAGGGCTTTCTTGATGATGTCGGGCGAAAGGGAGAAAATCTCGTTCCCCTGAGGGGAGGTAAACGTGCCTCGGTTTTCATCATAGGCGTTTCTAAGCCAGCAGTTAAACTCGACCACCGGGAAGACTGGGGGGGTAATTTGATGTTAAAAGCCTGATACAACCACCTGAGATCGATCCCTATTTTGGACATGTCGCGTAAAAATCTCAGGTCTTATACTGCTAATGGGGAAAGGGTACTGATGGTCGCAGATTCTAGCTTGCTGGTCGATGAAAGGCTCGAACCCGGGAGGGTTTCTGGTTTCTCAAACCTAGGGAGTCTCTGGTTCGTTTTTCTTGGGTGTGCCCCTTCCCATGACTGACATGTGAAATCTGAAAAGAAAAGCGAAAGGAAAAAAGAGGGAATCTAAGGGACAGAGCACTTGCACAGTAGGTAAATTTGCTTGGGAAAGCGACATAGAGGGTAGTCTAGTGATGATTGGGTAGACTTGGTACTTGTTCCCGCTTGGTATATACCGTAACTGGAAGACCTAAGACTTTTACCGTAGTAAAATACGGGAAACTGTTGTCTAAGACTGGTAATTCTGAGGCAAAAAGGGGTAGAGGTGAAATAAACAGGGTAAGTGTATAAGGACACTGACAGTGGGGCACACAGCATGTACGGATTGGGCGTTAGTTGGGGACAGGTGAACACCGCGTGCCGGGTTTAATACTGGTACCGGCCTCAGTACCAGCTCATCTAGGACTTACCTTACCTCTTTGCCGCATGCACCATATGATTCCTGAAGCACATCATCCCCAAAAGAGAATTAAATACGTAACCTACCAGTTGTAAGGGCCCACATTGCGTTCCGCCATGTCACCATATCTCCGCGCCTTGCTCTTGGCACTTCATTCTGACCTTCGGTCCCCACCACGTCATGTTATTGCAACTCCGCGGTGGTATGGGTCTCTTCCCTCTCTCACTGCTCGACCCCCGCGGAAATTCCAAACTGCAACATTCCCTTGTATGGATATTCATAAGGTGGTCATTCTTTTTAATATATTTGTTGTGCGCTCTTCGTACCACATAATTTCATTTTTGGTATTTCCACCACCCTTTTTACTTTATACCTCGGCCCTTTCATATTACTTCCGCCTCTAGCTTTTAGGCACGTGACTTCTCTTACCTTGTTTCATTTCGACCCACTCTTCAAACATTTCACCATTTGATATAATATTCGGTGCATGACTTATCAACATTTAATAAACCAATGACTTATGTTAAATATTGAACAACATTGGCTCCACCTGGGGACGGCACGTTCATCCTTGAATGTGTCGAGAACTACGCAGACCACCTGTTCGTCTTCTGTTAACGCCATTTCTCATCCCTTTCGACTTTTTACCTCTTCTTCATGATTCATCAACAGACACACATTATTCAAACAATGCTTAAAACAGGAAATAATATACAATATGATACACCAGGCTTTCTCGGCCTGGATCAATACTGGAAGTAAGGCTTGAGGAATTGGCCATTAACAGGGGCGTCCAGCAAATCCCCCTGCAAATTCTCCAACCTAAAAGTATTGTTGCTACCTTGTTCTGTGATTTTGAAAGGGCCAAACCAGAGGGGGTCGAATTTTCCGTGTTTCCCTTTATCTGCCCTTCGGATGTCCCATCTGAGCACCAGATCTCCCACCTATAACTTTCTGTCTTTGGCATGTTGGTCAAAAATATCCTTCATTTTCTCCTGATATTCGGTCAACTTCTAGCTCACCTGATTTCGTGTTTCTTCTAGCTCCACCAACTGATTAATCCTCCTAATTACGTCATCAGGCTCTTCTTGACTTTCTAGCATGAACCGAGCTACCGGTAGAGCTAGCTGCATAGGAAAAACTGTTGCCCTCCCATAAACTAATTCATATGGGGACTTCCCAGTTGCCCTCTGGCTAGTAATTCGGTTTTCCCACAGAGCGAATTTCAGCTGAGAATCCCAATTCTTCTGATTCTCGTTGATAGTATTCTTTAGTGCTCAGACCAGAGTTTTATTTGAGGACTCTGCGAGGCCATTCCCTTGGGGGTATTAAGTCGTAGAGTGACCCAGTGCAATGTTATACTGCTGGCAAAAGTTGACAAATCTTGTGGATTTGAAGGCTTCTGCGTTGTCAGTTACTATCTTAGTCGGACAACTGAATCTGGATATGATGTTTTCTTCTAAGAATTTCATTGCCACAGTGTCTGTTGCATTCCTAGCAGGTATAGCTTCCACCCTTTTTGTGAAATAGTCTGTGGCGGTTAGTATCCACTTATGCTGGCCACTGGATGGGGGATGTATTTCTCCGATGAAGTCGATTCCCCATTGCTGGAATGGCTCATCTACATGGACAGGTATCATGGGGAGAGGCACGAGCTTATGTCTCTCTGCGAACCTTTGGCACTTCTCGCAGGCTCTAACTCAAGTGAACACATCTCCAAATAGTTTAGGCCAGAAAAAACCAGCCTTCAGAATCTTGTGAGCAGTAGCCCTCCAACTGTAATGGCCTCCACAGATTCCTTTGTGAAACTCAGCCATTATTCTCTCCACCTCTTCTTCTGTAAGGCACAGGAGTAGGATACTAGAGGGGTCTCGCCAATACAACCGACCGTTTGCAATGACATACTTTTGCGACCTCAACCTTAATGATCTGTACTTATTTTTGTCACAACTAAGGGTTAGAAGGTACTCTACCATCTCTTTGTACCATGGGTTGATAAGATACTTCATATTTATCTTCTGGGAGGCTATTTCTATTCTCTGTGCTTCCTCCTTTGCCCCAGAATCTTCATTTTCTGTCATAGACAAATTGATACCCAAGGCCTGACAATTTGATTCAGACAGGATCTTGGCTAAACCTTGCCCCTTGATTAATTTGGTAGGACGGATATCTAACTCATATTCCTGTATTTTGGCTATCCATTTTCCTCTTTTCCCTTCACTGTCCCCCTGGATAAGAATGTCTTTGACAGCTGCTGTAGGAAAAAATGTAGTGACATGGGACTGCAAAACGTACATACGAAAATCTTTGAGGGATTTCACCAGAGCATACGCTTGCTTCTCTAATATGTTATATTTCAGTTCAGCATCCCGAAGCCCCTGACTGAAGAAGGCAATAGGCTGTTCATACCCCTCTTCGTTTCTCTGCAACAAAACTCCAGCTACTGTATGAGGGGATGCAAAGGAGAAGATCATAAACGGTTTGGCATAATCGGGCCCGGCTAACACAGGGGCTTCAGCAAATGCATTTTTAATTCTGGCGAAAGCTTCTCTTGACTCTGGTGACCATTTCACCTCATTATTCTTCTTAAGCATATCAGTGATGTGCCTAACTATCTCAGCATAGTTAGGGATGAACCTCCTTAGGAAGTTTATACATCCTAGGAACACCTGAACTTCCTTTTTGTTTCTGGGCATGGCAATGCCATTTATGACTTCCACCCTTTTGGGGTCTATCTTCACTCCATCTTTGGTTACAATGTGTCCCAAAAGCTTGCCCTCTTCCAATGCAAAAAAAGACTTCTGTGGGTTAAGGGAGAGGCCATACTTTCTACACTTCTCAAAGGTTCTGCGCAGGTGTTCTATGTGCTCTGCATCATTCTTTGAAAACATAGTAATGTCGTCCAGGTATACCACCACGAACTGGTCTTGTTCTCCAACAAAAGTAATATCCATGGCCCTCTGAAAAGTGGCCCCCGCGTTAATCAGCCCAAAAGACATCCTGGCATACATAAACGTCCCCCATGGAGTGGTGAAGGTCGTCTTCTTTTGATCTTCTGGAAATACAGCCACCTGATTATACCCAGAGAACCCATCCATCATCGACATCTGAGAAGCCCCTACCACTTTCTGCAATATGTGATCCATCTTGGGCAGTGGGTAATTATCTTTTAATGATGCCTTGTTCAGGTTCCTAAAATCAACACATAGTATTATTTCTCCATTTTTCTTCCGTACAGGGACTAGATTTGCTACCCACTCAGAGTACCTCAAAGGTACAATGATTTTAGCCTTCAGCAGTTTCTTAATTTATTTTTCAATAGAAGGTAGCAATAGGGGATTTATCTGCCTAAGCTTTTGCTTGTGTGGTTTTGCATCTCCCTTCAGTGGAATCTTATGCTACATATTGTTGACATCGAAGGTTTTTAAATCTTGATAAGACCAGGCAAACACATCCTTATAAGACTGAAATAACTTCTGATACAGCTCTTTATATTCTTCCGGGACCTTCTTAGATAGCTTCACGATTTTAGGGTCGGCCTCGGTACCTAGATTCAGGTCCTCTACCTGATTCTCCTCTAAAACTTTTTTTGGCTGTAATGGAACATCATTCTTGTTAAACAGCCTTTCTAAGGGTACTAATCCTTGGGGGATAATATTTCCTTTCAACTACAGGAATTTGTGGCTAGCTACCTTTTCTTCCCATTTATCTCGTGGAGTGTCTTCAGTCTCCACTTCTTCACAAATGTCAATCTCCATGTTGGAGAATTCCACAACTATTTCCAAGAATCTCTTGACTTGCTCCTCATCTTCGAACACTTTCCAATGCTTGATGTTTTCTGGGATAGATGGCCTATAATGCACCTCAATCTCATATCTCAATAGAGGGTTCTGAGGTGGCCGAAATGTACTAGCAGCCACTGCTAAAGAGTCTGCCATTCTATTTTTCTCTCGGGGCATGAACTGGATATTAAATGCCAAGAAGAAGTTCTCCACTAGATCCCAAACTTCGTTCCTATAGGCCCTCAGCCTAGGATGTTTAGCTTGGCACTAATTTCTCACCTGCCTGACTACTAGTTCCGAATCTCCTAGAACTTTTAAACTTTGTATGTTCATACTCCTGGCTGTCTGCAACCCTAGTAGGAGTGCTTCATATTTAGCCACATTGTTTGTGGCTTCATACTCTAGCTTGAAAGATAGAGGCACCCATCTACCTGTAGGCGAAATCAATAACACCTCGGCTCCATTTCCTTCCCTAGAGTTGGCTCCATCAAAGTGAAGCATCCAGATTTCTGATTCAGGGCTTTCTATGAATTGTTCTGTCTTATGTTGGAAAAATACTGAGACGGGGGGGTGAATCAGTATTTAGTGCAGACAATAAAAATTTTACTTTTTCTTTTCTAAAAAACCCATACGCTACTTTCCTGAAGACAACTAGCGTATATACGTGGATATCCTTTACGGAACTCACGTACGTCCAGAGATCTGATAATGAACTTAATTCTTAACTTAGATAATTGCATTATTCATTCATCAGATGTTTTAGAAAATAGTAAACAGGTGCAGAAAGAACAAAATAATCATCACACATAAGCAACACACATGAACACCAGGATTTTAGGTGGAAACCCAATTCGGGAGAAAACCACCGTTGTCGTTGTCTCAACCTTCAATATTTTATTATAAAGAAAACTTCTTACAACCATGTACTGGTGCAGACTCATACTAGCATGTAGGCACCCACCTGTAGAAGGCTACAACCTTCTCTCATTTACCAGCCTCTCCTGGAAGGGAGCTACAACCCCTTGCTCCTCGTTTACCAACCTCTCCTGGAAGGGAGCTACTACCCCCTGATATTAGCAGAAAGCTTCTACATACATACTGAAGGCTTCAACCCTCAGATCCACTGCAGACCATGTTTCATCAATTTTCAAACTGGATCAAACAGCTCCAACACAACCCTTCACTTGTCAACATACTTTGCCCAATGCTTCAAACAGAATAGTGAAACCACTGTAACCAGAATATCAGAGTTAATCTAGACTTCAGAATCAATATGCAGAAACACATTCGACCTTGAGCAACCATTAGATCAGATATCATACGCACTTTTATTCAATCAGACCCGCGTATATACGCGCTTTTTATCAAGCTAACCCGCGTATACATCTATGCATTTACCAAAATAACCCTAACTGTCCATACGCGCCTTTGTCTAAACAGATCCGCGTATACATCTATGCATTTACCAAAATAACCCTAACTGTCCATACGCGCCTTTGTCTAAACAGATCCGCGTATACACACGTTTTTCACGAAATGAACCTGCGTATAGATCTATAAAAGATAAACTGTTCACAACAGACCAGATCGATGAACTTACCCAGATTTCTTCAACTTCTTCAACAGATTTGCACCAGGTCTTCATTACTTCTTTTCAGATCATCCAAGAGATTCACCATTTCAAGATCTAGAGATCTTGAACCTTCATCATGTTCATAGACGCAACATAGATTCAGATCTATCAATTAAGAGCAGAGTTCAACCATGCAGATACACCTCAGAGTGAAGTATTCATTAAAGCCCAGACATGTACACCCCCTTTGCACAATGAATTTCTTCTCCTTATATAGATTTAGCCTTTTCCAATACCATGAGTCAAAACCACAATACTTCCGATGGTTTTCCTGGACGGGATCAAATAGACGATCCAACGCTCAATACAATGGGTCAATACCATGGTAATGCCCCTTGGTATTCTAATTTTGGAGCGAAAAAGACCATACGTGACTTGGCACGTACTTTTACGCATACATACGTGACTTCCCTCTACTAAAATCGCGTATGCCTTGTGACATACACTTTTCATCATTTTTCTGGCCCATTCTGGAAATTCTTTCTTCTGCTCCTTCTGTACTGATTGTAGATACATCAGATGTACATCATTCACAAGCTCATCAAGTCAAGAACAACTTCATCAAGTAGGTTTCCATCATCTTCATCAAGTGGGTTGCCATCAAGGACAACACTCTGTTGCATCATATTTCCAACAATCTCCCCCTTTGGACTTGATGGCAACCACGATGGTGTTTGATCTCCACAACAGATAGATACATTGATTATAAACATTATATAATAACCATGTTACTCTCCCCTTATTCAAACACCATGTCACTCTCCCCCTTTGACCTCAAGGGCAAAGGGTGGATCAAACCAAAGAAGAGCTCTGTAAATCTGATGAGCACTGGAGGTACCATGCTCCCCCTGAGTTCATGCTGAATATTCAAACATATTTTGCAATGAATTTCATGACTTCATGAACTTTCCTATCACCAAGGACTCATACTTACATCAATGATCCAACCAAGTGGATTTACATAAGTGACTCAAGTATCCAACCAAGTGGGTGTACACATTTTGACTCAACTACCCAACCAAGTGGGTTTACAAATTTGAACAAGCCCTTTACATGACTGAAAATTACAATTTTACATCATTACAAATATGACCTTTTACAAAAAATACCAAAAGGGACCTCAAGAGAGAGATTATATTCAAAAACACCATAATCCCAACAATGCATTACACATAGCAAGGCTAATGCTCCCCCTGAAACTTTGCATCCTGACCACTTTCAACTGCAAATCACCAAGGCATATTTATCCAATATCAGAGAATGAAATAGAAATATAAGGGATGAGACATCACCAGAGATACCAAACCACATTAGAGATACCAAACAACACCACAGCTTGTGCTGAAGAAATGCTGACCCTGAAAAATTGTCAGCAACCATTCATACGAGGTTTTTTGTGTATGAACTTGCGTATATACACAACTGTCTTTCAAGAAACCCACGTATCCAATTTAATCTTCTGAAATTAAGCAGATTTTTTCTTCTGACTGGAAGAGACTACTCCCAGCTTCTGTCTTAGATATTTGAATGCTTCCCTGGGCAGAGGTTTGGTAAAGATATCAGCAACTTGTTCTTTGGAGGGAACATACTCCAACTTCACCTTTTGTTCAAGTACTTGTTCACGTAAGAAGTGATACTTAATAGGAATGTGCTTGGTCTTCGAATGCATAACAGGATTCTTTGAGATACTGATGGCACTTGTATTATCACACATAATGGAGATAGGAGATGTACATTTGATTTGAAAATCTCGTAAGGTTTGCATCATCCAAAGGAGTTGAGTGCAACAAGATGCGACAGCCACATATTATGCTTCTGCTGTAGATAAGGCAATAGAATTTTGCTTCTTGCTGAACCAAGATACTAACCGGGGTCCCATATAGAATGCACCACCACTAGTGCTTTTCTGATCATCAACATTTCCATCCCAATCTGCATCAGTGTAAGCATGAAGAGTAAGATCATCATTCTTTGGATACCATAGTCCAAAGTCTTGAGTTCCTTGTAGATATTTGAATATTCTTTTGACAGCCTGGAGGTGAGACTCTTTTGGATTAGCTTGGAATCGTCCAACAATCCCAACTGCATGCATAATGTCTGGTCTAGTCCCAGTGAGATAAAGTAGACTTCCTATCATAGATCTGTAGTCTGGTTGGTTCACCATGGGAGACTCATCATGAGAACCGAGATTACATCCGGTTATCACGGGGTGTACTTACAAAGGTTTGCATTCTTCCATGCCATACTTCTTCGTAATTTGCTTAAGATAGGACTCGTAATTTGCTTAAGACATTTTTCTTGTGATAATAATGCCATACCATTTATGAAGGGCCTGCACTCTGCAAGCCAAGAAGGAATGTTAGTTCTCCAAGGAAAGACATTTCAAATTCTTGCTGCATGACAGAATCAAATTTTTGACTCATAGATTCTTCATTACTCCCAAAAATAATATCATCAACATATACAACTACAATCAATAGTTTATCATTTTCAACTTTTGTGTATAAGTTGTTGTCCGCAGACCCCTTTGAAAATCCTTGTTGATGAAGATATTTGTCAAGACGATAATACCATGCCCTTGGAGCTTGTTTGAGACCATATAGAGCCTTTTTAAGTCTACAAACAAGATTTTCATCATTTCCCAGAATGAATCCTTCCGGTTGTTCTATATACACTTCTTCTTCTAGATCACCATTGAGAAATGCAAATTTAACATCCATTTGATAAACTTTGATTTGTTGAAAACTTGAAAAAGCAAGAAACATTCTTATGGCTTCAAGTCTAGCTACAGGTGCAAAAGTTTCTTCAAAGTCTATACCTTCTTGTTGAGTATACCCCTTGCAAACCAGTCTAGCTTTGTTTCTTATAACATCTCCATTCTCATTTAACTTGTTCTTGAATATCCATTTAGTACCAATGGCATTTTTATCATGTGGTCTTGGTACCAATTCCTAAGTGTGATTCTTTTCAATTTGATCAAGCTCTTCATTCATGGCTTGAATCCAACATTCATCTTTGCTAGCTTGATTGACATTGTGTGGTTCAATTGTGGATAGAAGTGCCAAATAGCTAGAAGATCCCACAAGATTCCTCCTTGTTTGTACACCTGATTCCTTGTCTCCCAAAATTTGAGATTCAGGATGATTCTTTTGAACATATATGGATGGAGCCTTTTCAGATAAATCATCTTCAGGTTCTTCATTGGATCCATTGTCTATATCATTTCTATTTGATGTAGAAGGAAAAAAGTCACCATCATCTTCTTCTGTTGTTTGTTTTTCTTCTTTAGGAGCTACAGGAGACTCATCAATAACAACATCAATACATTCAACAATCTTTCGAAGCCTTTTATTGTAACATTTGTATGCTCTGCTTGTAGATGAGTAACCAAGAAGTATCCCTTCATCTAATCTAGGTTCAAACTTGCCAAGATTTTCATCATTATTTTTGATAAAGCATTTACTTCCAAAAATTCTAAAATGCTTCACAGAGGGAGAATTACCATACCAGAGTTCATATGGAGTTTTGTCACTATTTACCCGAACATGTGCCTTGTTGAGAATGTTTGTTGCTGTATGTGCTGCTTCTCCCCAGAACATGTCAGGAGTTCCTGAATCATCAAGCATAGCTCTAGCCATTTGTTGAATTGTTCTATTCATTCTTTCTGCTACGCCATTTTGTTGTGGAGTGCCAGCTACAGAGAACTGTCTTTTTATGCCATGTTATTCACAAAATTCAAGGAATTCATTTGATGTATATTCTCCTCCTCGATCAGATCTAAGACACTTGATCTTTAGATCTAATTCATTTTCCACCAGTGCTTTGAAAATCTGAAAATTTTCAAATGCTTCATCTTTGTGTTTAATCAACCCGATCCAACACATTCTAGAGAAATCGTCAATAAATAAGATATAGTATTCTTCCCCACGTGGTGACTTTTTCCTCATAGGTCCACATATGTCAGTATGAATGAGTTCAAGAGGCTTACTTGATGATCCTTCTTTGGCATTAAATTGTACTCTGGTCTGCTTACCGAATTGGCAAGATTTGCATATGATACTCTTTGGTAGAGAAATATTGGGAAGACCACGAATAGCTTGAAGTCTGCTTGCTTTGTTGATTTGAGAGAAGCTCAGATGCCCCAGCCTTCTATGCCATAGCCAATTTTCTGAAGACTTGCTCAAGTAACATTGATCTTTGCAGTTCTTCAATACATACAAGTTGCTTGGAGTTCTTTTCCCTTTTATAATAGTTTTACCTGTATCAAGATCACGAACCACACATTCTTTTGAACTAAAGACAACTTCTGTTCCTTGATCACACATTTGACTTACACTTAACAGATTATGCCTTAATCCATCCACATACATGACATCATTAGCCTTCACCTTTTCTTTTAGAAACACGGACCCTTTTCCTTTAATTACAACAGGAGTATCATTTCCAAATGTAACTTTCTTTTCCTTTTCTAGAGCATTATATGCAAGAAGTTTGCTTTTGTCACCTATCATGTGTCTTGAGCACCCACTATCAATGTACCATTGATTTTCTTCACCTTCTGCAAATAACGCTATCCCACAATTTTCAACCTGTAATTCCTTCTTTTTCCATACTTTGGAACTTGAAGGAGAATGTTGTTTTGGCTGGACTTTGCTCTTGCATTCAGATTCTTCATGGCCAAAGTTATTGCAATAAGCACATTCAACTTCATTTTGAAGAGGAGAAAAGTTGTTATAGGTGTTCTTCTTTTGTTCAATATCCATCCTTTTCTTTCTTGCTTCTCTTTTCATGATGGTTTTATATGCAACACATTGAACAGCTTTATGACCAAAATTGTGACATGAGAAACATTGTCCATTGAAGTAGAAATTTCTGCGATCATGAAATCTTCTATTTGAATTTACCTATTGGTTGTAGCTTCTTTGAAAGATATCCCTGCTAGTGTTCCTTGAATTGTGATGATCATGCTTTACCTGTAAATATTCTTTATTTCCTTGCTGAGTGGCTGAATGTAGTAAACCAGCTGTAGCTGCTTTTAGATAATTTGGTGCTGAAGCCTGAGAAGATTCTCCGGTATATCCAAGACCTATCTTTATAAGAGGAGAACGTTGTACCTTGATAACCTCATCTAAGGTTTCAGATCCTTTAGCAAATCTAAGATTCAGAGTCTTTACTTTCTCAAGTTATTTTCTTAGACTTACTACTTCACATTCTAATTTCTCATTGTGTTTCTTCGCTTCTTCATTCTTCCTTTTCAGAGTCTCTATGATTATTTTACTTTCTTCCAAGATCATTTTGAGTTGATTGTTTTGATCAAGAAAATCATTGTCATCTAGAGCATCCATAAAAGCATCCTTGTCTTCTCTAGAATCTTTTTCAAATGCCATGAGAAGTCTAAGATCTTGTTCACATTCTTCCTCACTATCAGATAACCCATCACTGTCTTCATTAGTATAGTAACTTTTCTTAGTGCTAGATCGGTTCTTATTCCTTCTTGCTACTTCTTTCCCTTTAGCAGATCTTTCTTTATAAGGACACTTTGCAGCATAATGACCAACTCTTCCACAATCAAAACATTTGAAAGGAAGCTTACCTTTGAATCTTCCGGTTCCTAGTTGGAGTCTTCTCACAAAGTTTGCTTCATCTTCTTCTGAGATATATCCTGATCCTTCTACCTTTTGAACTTCTTTCCCTTTTGTAGAAGCTTTAAAAACAACTTATTTGACTTCAGATGGTCCTCCTCTCCTCATTTCATATGCAGTCAGTATGCCATGAAGTTGCACCACAGTAAGAGTTTGAAGATCTTGTTTTTCTTCAAGAGCAGAGACTTTTGATTCAAATTTTGTCGTTAGCGATCTTAAGATTTTCTCAACCAAAGTAGATTCCGTGAATGTTTCTCCCAGATTTCTCATACGATTTACAACATCATCAAGACGTAAAAATAAACTGGCAATATTCTCATCACTATGCATTTTTAAATTTTCATATTCAATTCTGAGAGTTTGAAGTTTTGCACTTTTTACCTTTGCATCACCTTCATAACTTAGAATGATTTTGTCCCATATCTCCTTTGTTGTATTCAGCTGCATAACTTTGACAAATTTTGATTCAGTTAGACTTCCCGTTAGAGCATTGATTGCCTTTGCATTTATTTCATAATTCTTCTTTTCAGTCGGATCTGTTGGTATTGCAGCTAGATATTGATATCCTTGTTCAACAATGGCCCATACATCTGCTCCCATAGACTGAAGATAGGATCTCATCCTTATTTTCCAGAAGATTAAATTGCTTCCATTAAACAGTGGAGACTTGATAGATGTTGTTCCATATTGATTGCTCATCTTGCTTGATCTTCCTTCTAGCAGCTAAGCTTTTTCAGAAGGACCTGCTCTGATACCAATTGTTGGAAAAATATTGAGAGGAGGGGGTGAATCAGTATTTAGTGCAGACAATAAAAATTTTACTTTTTCTTTTCTAAAAAACCCATACACTACTTTCCTGAAGACAACTAGCGTATATACGCAGATATCCTTTACGAGAGAAAACCACCGCTGCCGTTGTCTCAGCCTTCAATATTTTATTATAAAGAAAACTTCTTACAACCATGTACTGGTGCAGACTCATACCAGCACACAGGCACCCACCTGCAGAAGGCTACAACCTTCTCTCGTTTACCAGCCTCTCCTGGAAGGGAGCTACAACTCCTTGCTCCTCGTTTACCAGCCTCTCCTGGAAGGGAGCTACTACCCCTTGATATTAGCAGAAATCTTCTACATACATACTGAAGGCTTCAACCCTATGATCCACTGCAGACCACGTTTCATAAATTTTAAAACTGGATCAAACAGCTCCAACACAACCCTTCACTTGTCAACATACTTTGCCCAATGCTTCAAACAGAACAGTGAAACCACTATAACCAGAATATCAGAGTTAACCCAGATTTTAGAATTAATATGCAGAAACACATTCAACCTTGAGCAACCATTAGATCAGATATCATACGCACTTTTATTCAATCAGACCCGCGTATATAGACGCTTTTCATCAAGCTAACCCACATATACATCTGTGCATTTACCAAGATAACCCTAACTGTCCATACGCGCCTTTGTCTAAACAGATCCGCGTATACACGCATTTTTCATGAAATGAACCTGCGTATAGATCTATAAAAGATAAACTTTTCACAACAGACCAGATCTATGAACTTACCCAAATTTCTTCAACTTCTTCAACAGATTTGCGCCAGGTCTTCATTACTTCTTTTCAGATCATCCAAGAGATTCACCATTTCAAGATCTAAAGATCTTGAACCTTCATCATGTTCATAGACGCAACATAGATTCAGATCTATCAATTAAGAGCAGAGTTCAACCATGCAGATACACCTCAGAGTGAAGTATTCATTAAAGCCCAGAGATGTACACCCCCTTTGCACAATTAATTTCTTCTCCTTATATAGATTTAGCCTTTTCCAATACCATGAGTCAAAACCACATTACTTCCGATGGTTTTCCTGGACGGGATCAAATAGACAATCCAGCGCTTAATACAATGGGTCAATACCATGGTAATGCCCCTTGGTATTCTAATTTTGGAGCGCAAAAGACCATACGCGACTTGGCACGTACTTTTCCGCGTACATACGTGACTTCCCTCTACTAAACTCGCGTATGCCTTGTGACATACACTTTTCATCATTTTTCTGGCCCATTCTGGAAATTCTTTCTTCTGCTCCTTCTGTACTTATTGTAGATACATCATATGTACATCATTCACAAGCTCATCAAGTCAAGAACAACTTCATCAAGTAGGTTGCCATCATCTTCATCAAGTGGGCTTCCATCAAGGACAACACTCTGCTGCATCATATTGCCAACATCTTAATCGGGCAAAATGATGGTTCATGTGCGTACTCCTGATCTTCCTCTAGCATTAAACATAAGAAATCCCCCTCCCTGCTATAAACCAGAGAATTAACTGAATCATCTACCTTAGTAACTGTCTCGACAAATCTGGTTTCTCGGTACAGCCTCCTCTCTTGGCCGCCAAACACAGGGATAGTGGCATAGGTCAGGTCTAGCTTAATCGATCCACCAATTTTGGTCCCCTAGGATCTTGACAGTAGCATGCCAAAGCAAGCTGGAATGTCCACCACCACTATATCGATCACTACACTTTTTGCTGGGATCTGAGCCAGGTTCACCACCAAATCTTTTATCATGCCTAGGCACTTAACTCTTTTGGAGTCAAATGAATAAAGGTCTTTGTATGGGCGGGTGATCTGTAGTCCTAGTTGCTCCATGACCGAGAGGGGTAAAAGATTATGAGAGGCCCCTGAGTCTAACATGCAGTTATGCAGCAGCAAGTCATGTATTACCAAAGACACATAAAAAGGGGGAGTTGCAGCATCCAACTCTTTGACATGTGGGCCAAAAACAACCATAGGTCTTTCCCCCTGAAGGTTAAGACTGTCTGGAATGTTTATTACTTCTGGAGGGAGCATAAATGAAGTGACCTGGGACTGATATGCGGGTTGTTTTAATAACTCGGTCAAGGGGACTGGGATTTTCACTTTCTCAAGCTCCTTTAGACTGAAAGTAGAGGAGGACTTATCTACTAACACTTCTTTTGGTTCTTTATCTTTGGAGTCTTTGTTCTGAGGGGAAGGTTTGACTTCTTTTAAGATGAGCTTGACACTAGGAGGTGTAGACACTTGTGAAGATGAAGGTAATTGATCAGCAGATTGTAAAGATTATTTAAGGGGCCTCTTACCTTTGTCCGAGATCTTTTGAGGAGTTGCCTCCTTCTGTGCAGGTACCTCTTCCCATGGTGTGTCCTCCTCCTGATCCTGAGTACGGGTTCTCTTTCTAGAAGACCTGAGATCATATCTTCTATTGAACTGCGCTTGCATGAAATCAATGAACTGCTTGCAATAGTCATCAATCTCGGGATCTTCGGTGTCTTCATTAGCTTTCACTTCTGTGTGTGTTACCTCCACTTCTTCACTTCCATGTACCAGAAATTCAACATCATCATTTTTTGAGAAAGCAAGGTATGCCTCCTCTTTCTCGTAAGCATTGTCTTCAGTAGAACCCTCTACTTGCCCTTCCAAGTATAGAGGATGTGGCACTTGATCTTGTTGTTCCTTCTATCCCCTTTGCAGTATCTGCAAGGGTGGTTTTTTTTATTGAGGGTTAAAGCCTCTGTTTGGAGCATTTTGGAAATTCTTGGAGGATGAATTCTTGGCCTCCATTTCAATTTTCACCAATTTTCTTGAGAGATTATTGATCATCTTGTTCATTTACTCAATCCTGTCATTTGCTGAATCTCTATCTTGGCTCGAGGTGGATACCTCTTCCTTTCCCCTTCTTCTTGTATCTTGTTCAGGTCTCCCCTTAGATTTACCAGTGCAGGCAAAGTTTTCCTCAAGCTCGAGTGCATCTGTCTGAGCATCATCCAGAGTGGCTGGCTTCCTTTCTCTCAGGGAGAAACTGAATTCAGAGTCAAAGGCTGCCACAAACACTACCTTGGCAGCAGTCTGATGTGGTTTCATTTCTGTGGGAAGGCTCAGGTACAACTTGTTAAATCTCTTAATAAACTCGGCCACTCCTTCATTGTGTCTTTTCTTGAGTGTATTAAACTCAGTCATGCAGTGTCCATGGTCTTTCTTCTCTCCCCATTTTTTGAGGAAAGTGTCTTCCATAACTTCCCACATATTTACAGAACGGTCTCCCAATGTCTTGAACCATTTTCTGGCTTCACCATCAAGGGATTGCACAAATAGTCTTAGGACGATGTTCAGATGTTCTACATTAAAGTTTTCTGCAAAAGCACAGAAGATCTCAAGGTGTTTTTGAGCATCAATCTTGTTTTCTCCATTGAAGCGAGGCAGGATCTTTAGATAGTCCTGCGGCATATCATTTAGAACTGGAGGTAATGCCAAGGGAGCATATTTATTTAGCAAGAATCCCAGAACGTTGGCCATTGGGGGAGGAGGTGAAGGTAACAAGAGGTTTTGGTGACCAAGTGGTGGAGGGGGTGGAAGTGAGGTGTGGATGATGATAGGAATATAGTGAACAGCAGCTTGGGAGGATGGAGACAAGGGTGGAGTATTAACAGCAGATATTTCCATAACCTCTTTAACTTCTTCAGTCTCTGGAGTAGGGTGAAATGTATAACGGGTGGTATCTGTTGACTCGGCCTCATCCTTAACTGGGACATTTCTTGGGGGTAAATAGTTTGAGTAATAACCGGTTTCACCCAGAGCAGAATCAGAATCTTGCAACTGGGCAACCTGAGAAGAGGAAGAAGGAAAGTCTTCTAGAGAAAATTGTGGGATCTCAGTATGAACAAATTGTCTCTCCCTCTAACCTCTTCTATGTAAAATTCTCTCTGGGTCAGACACAGAGGGTGTCTTTGGCTGAGACGTATCTAACCTAAGGTGTGGCTTTCGAGGAGCTAGGACTGCAATTAGATTTTTCTGAAGAATGAATGTGGAGTCGCCAAGGTGAGGGATATACAACTCTCAACTCTCCATGCTCACCTAGTTGAAAAGTGAAACAGGGTTTTGTCGAGGCCCAGGGATTTCAATTTTTTTCATCAACTTCGTTCCCTAGCAACGGCGCCAAAAAGATGTTGTCAAACCTAGAGACAGCCTTGAGTTGTGAAAGACCAGTGCCTAGGACATCTTAAACAGCAGAGAGCAAAAGTTATGTAATATAACAGGGACAACTAACATGATGGAGCTCTCATACTTTTCATTTATAAACAGGAAGTTCAACTTCGAATGGGACCAAAACTTTCAGAAGTTTGATGCATGAAAAGGTACATTGCAAAAACAAGGTGTAAAACTCTTACACAAAGGCAGCAGACAACTTAAAGAAATTTAACGATAAAGAAGGCCAATTCTACAATACTTCACAGAGATAAGTAATCAACAGATGTTCACTATGTAAGAAGGAATGAGTAAATATCAGTTGTCGCATAGATAATATCCAGACACACATATCACCATGTAATGGGCTTATCTATTTAAGAATCCATTCACAATAATAGCGTACTCCAAAATAGCATCACATTGAAGCCAATATAGCAGAAGTTTGGGTGCTGTGAAAATGGAACAATATATCATGCATGAGCTATATTTAAAGCGCTAGATTGATTCCAACATAAGTATCAACTAGGATAAGTTCACATTAAAATCAATGAGCTTCTCGCATTCCAAAACATGATACAAGAGAAATGGGTGAAATAAGATGAACAATTGATCAACACATAAAGGAGAAGTTACGTTCTATTAAATATCAAAGATTGGAATCTTCCTTACAGATAAAACTTCTCTTCATTGAAACCCAACGGGCTCTGAACCTTCATGCAAGAGTTCAAAAAAAATGCATACAAAAATCCTATTACAGCATAGTTTACTGATAAAATCTGGAACCCTGTGTTCTCTTCTCTTCTTGTTTATATAGGAAATTCTCTACATGGGCGAGAAGATATTTTGGGAAAATATCTTCCTCGCATGCTAGCAACTTTTTAGAAGTCCTTGTCAAAGTAACCAAAAATCATGATGAGGAATAAAAATCTCTCATCCTTTGCTGTTAGGCGCTAGGCCATTTTAAAACCAAAATTGTATAATAGTCTAAGTAAAAGTAAATTGCTGTGGTGAAATGTAAATTGCACCTGAAACTTGAAAAAGACTAACTAAGGTAAAAATTAAAAAAAAAGGGCCACGAGGGCCGAATCATGAAATAGCAATGCATCATTTGTGAGAAGGGGTCGAAGCTGTTGCTGATACTGGTGGTGGCACGTTTGCAGATGAACTGGCAATTTGGCTGACAAAATGAGTGCACCTATGCTGACTGTCCGCGGCAAGCTCAGGCATCGTTGCAAATCCTTATACCCTGTTGAAGGCCTCAGTGAGGTCACTCGGATTTGCCTCGGTAGGAATTTTATGTTTTAACAAGTGAAGGAGGGCAAACTCTGGGCGGAGTGATGCAACCATGGTTTCGGCTTTGAGCCGGGTGGCTTTATCTGACAGGACATTTGTCCGGTCCCTTTCTTGCTTTAGGCATGCTTCATATTCCGGTAATGGTCGCAGCATGGAAGGGGTGGTGGAGTCCCAGCACGTCGGAAGCCCTGCCGTCATAATCTCGGTCCAAACCGCATCAAACCGGTCCACGTTGTATACCAACTGCTGCAAGGCCTTCAAAGCCATGATGCAAGTCGATTCCTTATCAATTATTTTCTGGCATTCCAAGGCTTCCTTATGTCAGCTGACTATGCCATGCTGCTCGGCCTCGTTAGCTCTCATCCCTTTCAAGAATGACACATACTCCCTGGTGCGCTGAGCTCTGTTGACCAAATCGAGATCCCCTTCCTGAAATCGCCTCTTGAGATAGAGTGCTGAGGATTTCATCTCCTCGATGACTTTTAGAAACTCCCATTGATCTGTTAGGGCTAAAATGATCTCGGACCAAATAATCTTTCTACCATCCCTGAGAGTGAGGTTACCTTTTAGGCATGCGTTGAGATCATTTATGGTCTTCTGCTGGTCGACCCTTGTTTTCTTTTCTTGTTCTATCTCTTTCTGCAATGCTTCTATTCCTCTAGTATTCTCCGACAGGGATTTTTCCAAATCCGTGATCCTTTGCCTTGCAGTGGAAGCCTGATTCTCCAGTATATCATTTGCATCTTTCACTGCATCCAGCTTCTCTAAAAGTGAACTTGTCTCAGGTGGTGTTGTAGCTGGCGCGCAGCTGTGCATGTCCCAAGTGTTCTGTAGCTCTGAAAACCTACTCTGGAGGGTAGAGATTGTTCCTGCCAATTTCTCCTTCTCTTCTCTTTCTCTTGACAATGTGCCAGCCAATTCCATTTTTTCTTTCTCCACTTGCACCAACTTGGCTGTCTGCACATGCTGGGAGGCCAGCATGCGCGCTCTGCTTTTCAATGAGGCAACTTCCTTCTGTAATTGATCTATTAAAAAGCCCTGAGGGTTTGCTTCCCCAGTCTCTTTCCCTTTCATTTGATCCCGGATATCGCGTATTTGATTTGCCTGGGCGCGGGTACTTTCCTGCTCATTTTTCAGGGTAATCCTCACCTGTTCATGCTTTTTCTCGAGTTTTCTTAGTGCGATGGTAACCCGCATTACCTCGTCCTTCAGCATATCACCTACAACCTGGAACAGGTTACACATATCAGTTGTTGGCACCTTAGTCCTGTCAATTGCGTGCTGGAGTACCCGGTAGCTAGTGGCACCTGTATCAGGGTCCAAAAGGGCTTCCGCCATAGACAATACCAGGTGTTCAGTATCCACATTCATGGTGGCGGAAATCCTGGTGTGATACTTTTCTACATACCCCTCCAGCTCAGCTTTGTAATTATCTCTGATTATCCTATTCTTCTTGATCCTTTCGGCTGCCACTGGTGAAGTATAGTCTCCCATGGCCTGTGAAACCTCACTGAAGTCGGAGGAGGTGGTGTTGTCTCTCAACACTTTGATTCTGGCCTTGCTGCTGTCAAGTGGTGCATATGGTATGAAAGGTTCAAGCAATTGTTCTTCCCCTATAACTTCGGCCTCACTTGAGACTATTTTCTGCTTTTTACGAGTGGGAGAACTTGCTCCTGAAGGACCCACTTCTTCTTCTTGGCCTTTATTGATGCCTTCCTCTTCACCTGTGGTAGATGAATCTATCTCCATCTGCGAAACCAAAGGCGAAATTTCCAAGTTAGCCTTCCACTCTATAAATGGTCTTGGTTCATGCACATAAGGGGCGGACCTGTTCCTCTTTCTTCTGTTTGAAATAATCTTTCGAGGATCATAGGCCCAAGTTTTCCCCTGTCTTAGGTCCATGCCCTGCAATAGCTTCTCAACGATGGGAAGGGCGAGTCTTGAATTTACGATGAATGGGCTAATATGGGTAGGAAGCCTCAGTATGTAACCCTTATTAGTGGGGACAAAGTGGAGCTGGTCAGCCTTGAGGGCTTGCCGAATATACTCCAGAGCATAAACTCGTCGAGCGGGAAACATGGGTAGCATGTAAGGGGCGACCTCGGCTCCATAGACCCGAATTTCAGTATAATTATCAGAGAGATACCAATCCCCGGTGCTCTGGATTTTACCAGCTTGCAGCCAGTTCTTCATTTCAGGAAAAACCCTAGGTGATGGTGAATCATGAATAATGGTGTAAGCAATGGACATGAAATCATTTAGGAAACTTGAATAACCCACCCCTTTCGGCAATTGGCGCACTGCAAAGTTCCAGTCAAAAACAGGTCGGGGCTAAGAATTGACCTCGTATACCCTATCCAAGCCCAAATGCTCGAACCTATCAGCATGCTGATACAAGAAAAGATAGAACACCATTGAATAGAAACGAAAATGACTATTTTATGAAAGCTCTTGGAACTGGGTGTGAATGTTGGCAGATAAGTAACCCGGGATATCCAGGACGACCCCCTTCTGAGACATTAACCATAGAAAGAAAACACATACTTTGGAAGTTTCCCCCAACCTGCCTACACCTAAAAGACCCGCAATGAGAGCAAGGATGGGTTGCACTTCTTCCTTAAACAGGTTTAATGGGCGAAGTTCCGCACCGGGAAGGGAAGTAGCCTGGCTATTGGTAATAGAAGCAATGAAGCTTTTTTTATGCTTCCATGGCGATTTAGTAAACTGGGAAGTTAAAGCTTCTTTGCTGAAATCAGTGTAGGTGGAGCTGGTGGGAAAACGGAAGGCTTGCTTGATGATGTCTGGTGAAAGGGAGAAAATCTCATTCCCCTGAGCGGAGGTAAACGTGCCTCGATTTTCATCGTAGGCGTCTCTAAGCCAGCAGATAAACTCGACCACCGGGAAGACTGGGGGGGTAATCTAGTGGTAAAAGCCTGATACAACCACCCGATATCGATCCCTATTTTGGACATGTCGCGTAAAAAGCTCAAGTCTTATACTGTTAATGGGGAAAGGGTACTGATGGTTGCAGATTCCAGCTTGCTAGTCGATGAAAGGCTCGAACCTGGGAGGGTTTCTGGTTTCTTGAACCTGGGGCGTCTCTGGTTCGTTTTTCTTGGGTGTGCCCCTTCCCATGACTGACATGTGAAATATAAAAAGAAAAGCGAAAGGAAAACAAAGGGAATGTCAGGGATAGATTACCTGCACAGTAGGTAAATTTTCTTGGGAAAGCAATGCAGAGGGTAGTCTGGTGATGATTGGGTAGACCTGGTACTTGTTCCCGCTTGGTATATACCGTAACTGGAAGACCTGAGACTTTTACCGTAGTAAAATATGGGAAACTACTGTCTAAGATTGGTAATTCTAAGGCAAAAAGGGGTAGAGGTGAAATAAACAGGGTAAGTGTTGTAAGGACACTGACAATGGGGCACGCGGCGTGTAGGGATTGGGCGTTAGTTGGGGATAGGTGAACACTGCATGCCGGGTTTAATACTGGTACGGGCCTCAATACCAGCTCATCTAGGACTTACCTTACCTCTTTGCCGCATGCGACATATGATTCCTGAAACACATCATCCCCAAAAGCAAATTAAATACGTAACCTACCAGTTGTAAGGGCCCACATTGCGTTCCGCCACATCACCATATCTCTACGCCTTGCTCTTGCCACTTCATTCTGACCTTGGGTCCCCACCACGTCACGTTATTACAACTCCGCGGGGGTATGGGTCTCTTCCCTCTCTCGCTGCTCGACCCCCGCGGAAATTCCCAACTGCAACATTCCCTTGTATGGATATTCGTAAGGTGGCAATTCTTTTTAATATATTTCTTGTGCGCTCTTCATACCACATAATTTCATTTTTGGTGTTTTCGCTACCCTTTTTACTTTATACCTCGGCCCTTTCGTATTACTTCCACCTCTAGCTTTTAGGCACATAACTTCTCTTACCTTGTTTCATTTCGACCCACTCTTCAAACATTTCACCATTTGATATAATATTCGGTGCATGACTTATCAACATTTAATAAACCAATGACTTATGTTAAATATTGAACAACACATAGAAGAGTCTGAGGGGAACACAATAAACATGTTTGAAGTAGAAAACTCAATCCACAGTTGTTCCACAAAAGAAGATCAACCCTCACCCTCATACTGGGATGAGGAAGGATTAGAATCTGAGGATTATAGGCTTGGATTTGAAAATGCCATGATGCAGGTCAGAGAACAATATGAACTTAGAAGAAAAAAGAGCCTAGACACTTCAAAACCAAAGGCTTCTGAGGTTACCATCAAGAAAAGGCCTGAGAAAACTTCTAAAGTGACTGCTGAAAGTAACAAATCAGCAGCTGAGTGTTCTGAGAATAAAAATGAACAAGGCAACCAAAACACTGATAAACAAATCCAACCAACTAGTAGCACTAGCACTGTAGTTAGTGCTCTTGATAAAAAAGTTCCTAACACTGTGCGTAGTGAGAATCAGCCCACTGATTCTGCCGCCAAGGTGGTGGCTAACAAAACAGAGTTGAACATTCTAAAGAGTCAGTCCACTTTCAATTTGGAGAGTGAGATTACAAAAATTAAAATCTCTGTCCCACTCTCTGAGCTGACCACTCAGGATGTATATAAAGGCCAAATTTTGAAAGCATTAAATCTAGGTGAGAACAGTGACACGGTCAATTTGAGTGATGATCAACCAGCCCTTCTGTTTGGTCCCAAGATAGAAGGAAAGTTTCAAGAAGGGGTAATACCTCCTTTTATATCAGTCTCAATATCCATGATAAGATCCTCCACAATGCAATGCATGACTCTGGGGCCTCACACAACCTGATGCCTAAGATATTTATGGAAAGATTAGGCCTAGAGATAACCCGTCCCTATAAAGACCTATATTCATTTGACTCTAGCAGAGTAAAATGTCTTGGCCTGATCAAAGATTTATGTGTAAGCCTAACCCAGATTCCAGCTAAATGCATGGTCATGGATGTTTTAGTGGCAGATGTGCCACCTAAGTATGGCATGTTTCTATCAAGGTCATGGGGAGTCAAGATACAAGGTACAATGCAGATGGATGGGGCCTATGCCACAATCCCAGTCTTTAGCCAATTTAGAAGACTGTATAGATAGGCATAGATGAAATTCCTGGTCAGTAGCACCGAAAAACCTGAAAATTCACCCTTATAATTTGTACACACGGATCTTGACTCCTTCACCCTTTGAAATGATGAATCTTTGGAGGAGTCAGGATTAAAAAACAGAGATACACACAATGGGATAGAGCCCATTAACTTTAACATAACGGCTACTCTAGACTCGGAGAATAACGATGTAGAAAACCTTGAACAGTGCACTGAAACAAAAACTCAGAGTAAACCAGAAATAGAATGCATTCAACTGATTAGTCACTCTCCGCAAGCTCATACACCGCATCAAGAATGAAACAATGGTAAACTCGAGAAGGAACCTTTATGGGAAATGAATTTCGATGGGTCATGTACCAAGAGAACTGCAGGAGCAGGAGTGTGGGTGCATAACACAAAGAGTGACTACGCAGAAAGCCATGCATGTAACCTACACTTCAAATGTACAAACAATATCATAGAATATGAGGCTCTGATCCTAGGCTTAACGCTGTTGAAAACATTAGGAGCCCGTAGGATAACTGTGCATGGAGACTCTGAGCTGATCATTAAACAGGTGAATGGTGAATACACAGCGAAACATCCTAGACTGGGAGCATATAGGAATGACGCTATGGACATACTGAAAACCTTTGTAGAATACGAACTGGTGTTTGTCCCTAGGATTCAAAAAGTAATTGAAAATGGATTAGCCTGCATGGCTATTTCATATCACAAGCCTCCCAGCGACCAACAGATCATCATTCAGACCAAATTCCGACCTGCAGTGCCAGATAATGAAAAATATTGGCAGGTCTTTGAGGGCGATAAACAAATTGAATATTTCCTAGTAGGTAGAGACGAATTTAGATTTTCTGATTCAGATTCTAAATATGAAAGTAGCTGCCTAAGTGAAGAGTCCTCAGATGAAGAAGAACCACCCTGTAACATAGAATAAACACTTTGGACGAACAGATTGGAAATCCAAATGAAAAATGTGAAAACGCAGATAGTGAAGAATTAGAGGTGCTGCAGGCCAAAGATAAGAACATACCTCGACGTCTGGCACCTTTAGAGGACCTTTTTGACTTTGATGATGTAGCAAAAAATCCCACTATAGAACACTCAGATTCTGAGGTGGAGGAATGCAACATAGGCACTGAAGATAAACCCAAGATGATCAAATTGGCTAATTCCTTGCCTGCAAACATGAAAAATAAATACATTGACCTATTCAAGGAATTCATTGATGTGTTTGCTTGCAGCTATGAGGACTTAAGGGCCTATGACACAAACATCATACAGCACAAAATACCTTTGAAAGAGAATCAGAAACCCTTCAGACAAAAACTTCACAGAATAAACCCAAAACAATTGCCTACAGTGGAAAAAGAGATTAAGAAGATGTATGAGGAAGGCATAATTGTGCCTGTGAGGTTCTCTGATTGGGTATCAAACCTAGTGGCTGTGAGAAAGAAAACAGGGGAGATTAGGCTGTGTATTGATTTCAGGAATCTTGATAGAGCCTCACTCAAAGACAATTACCCTTTGCCAAAAATGGAACACATCCTTCAGAGGGTAGTAGGCTCAAAAAGGATCTCCCTGCTAGATGGTTTTTCAGGTTACAACCAAGTTTTAGTACTCCTATAAGACCAACTCAAGACAGCTTTTACCACTCCATGGGGCACTTTTATGTATGTAAAGAAGCCTTTTGGACTGATGAACGTTGGTGCAACCTTCCAAAGAGAGATGGACATAGCTCTTTCAGATGAAATAGGACACTTCATTGTCATCTATCTAGATGACATAACAGTCTATTCCAAGACTAAGGAAGAACACCTAGAACACCTGAGAAGAGTGTTCGAAAAATGTAGAAGGTTCGGTCTGTCATTGAATCCTAAAAAGACTATATTTGGGTTACAAGAAGGAAAACTTCTTGGCCACATCATGTCTGAGCAGGGGATTAGGATAGACCCACAGAGAGTTGAGGGAATACTACAAATCACACACCCGAGAAACATCAAGGAGTTACAGTCCTTCATTGGGAAAATCAATTTCCTCAGGAGGTTTATTCCCAACTTAGCTGAACACCTTAGGAATATGAATAACATGTTGAAGAAAGGTGTAGGAGTTAAATGGACTGTTGAGGCCAAGAAATCTTTCTAATCAGTTAAACTTGCACTCACCCAGGCTCCTGTCCTAATCAGCCCAAATTTCTCAAAGGATTTCCTGATTTTTCATTTGCCTCCGAGCATACAGTAGCTGCAGTTCTGCTACAGAAAAATCCAGAGGGAATGGAGCAGCCCATTTCTTTCTTCAACAAATCACTGAGGGACACACCCTTGAAATACAACATAATGGAAAAACAAGCATATGCCTTGGTAAAGGCCTTGAAAGATTTTAGGGTGTACATACTTCATTCCCACACCATAGCCTATGTACCCAACATAGTGGTTAAAGACATCTTTTCCCAGGACCCAGATGGGAAAAGGGGCAAATGGATTGTTGTAATCTTAGAATATGACCTTGAGATAAAATCCAAAAAACTGATTAAAGGTCAGGGCTTAGCTCAAATAATGGTTGAATCAAATCTATAAGCCCTTGACATTAACATGGTAGATGTCTTGGATGAGCAGCAGGGATTACCTGATCCCACTGTTGAGAAGAAGTTTCAGAGCTCTCCTTGGTATTCTGACATTCTGTATGTGCTTACACACCTCAATGCCCCTCCTGAACTATCAAAGACCAAGGCCAGATTCTTAAAGCTAAAAGCCAGAAGCTATTGCATAATGAATGAAGGATTATACTGGAAAAATGCAAATGGCCTATTGCTTAAATGTTTGCCTAAATCTGAAGCAGAAAGGATTAAACAAGAATTCCATGCAGGAGAGTGTGGAGGCCACCTGAACTGGAAAGCCACTGCAAACAAAATACTCAAAGTTGGCTACTATTGGCCTACACTCTTCAATGATATCCATCATATGATAATTGCCTGCCACAAGTGCCAGATTTTTTAAGGCAAAAGGAAGCTACTCCCCTTACCTCTACAACCCATCACTGTTGAAGGTCCCTTTATGCAATGGGGCCTAGATTTCATAGGAGAAATCCACCCAGCTTCTTCTGCACAACACAAATGGATCTTAACAGCAACAAACTACTTCACTAAGTGGATAGAGGCCATACCTATTAGGAATGTCACAGATTCAGTCATCATTAGGTTCCTAGAAGGTCATATCCTCTCTCGGTTTGGCTTCCCAAGGAAAATAATCACTGATAATGCTGCTGCTTTTGGATCCAAGAAGATGGTTGATTTTTGTCACAGGTATCAAATAGCACTCGGTCATTCAACGGCCTATTACCCACAAGGTAATGGCTTAGCTGAAGCATCAAACAAGAGCCTGGTGACCATCATCAAAAAGCTGCTGGAAGAAAACAAAAAATCATGGCATAAAAAGTTAGTGCATGCCTTGTGGGCTGACAGGCTTACAAAAAAGAAATCCATTGGCATGTCACCATATCAGCTTGTCTATGGAACAGAAGCAATGTTTCCTACCAGCCTTGGAATACCAGTGATTAAACTTGTCTAAGAAATCCAGACAGAAGAAAATAGCATGGTAAGGAGGATAAACCAAACAATCCATCTCTAGCAAACAAGGGAAGAGGTCTATAACAGAGCTATGAAGGTTCAGTAAAATATAAAGAAGTTGTTTGACAAAAGAACTAAAGCTTCTGATTTTAAAATTGAAGATAAAGTTCTAAAATGGGACTCAAGGAGAGAGGACAAAGGAAAGCATGGAAAGTTTGATAGTTTGTGGCAAGGTCCCTACATCATCCAGGACACTATGGGTCCAAATGCCTTTTTTCTATAAGAATTAGATGGTACAGAGCTGTTTTGGGGTCCTGTCAATGGAAGGATGCTCAAACACTACTAATGCTGATTTCCAATTTCTAGTTTCCATTTCCATTGTAAATACCATTGATGTGTTTGTTTTCAAGAAAAGAGAAAATGTTTCAAAAAAGAGGAAGAAGAGGTTCAAACATGCTTAAAACATGGACCTCAGAAATGCAAAGGATTGGATCTAATATGATCAAAACCTGAGCCAAAGAGGGAAAACAACTGGTCCTAACATGCTCAAAATCTGAACCAGCAAGCAAGGTAAAAAAAAAGGCGGGGGGGCGGGGGGGGGGAATCAGCTCTAACATGCCCAAAACCAGAGCTAAAATGAAGAAGAGAAAGTGACTCTAACAAGCTCAAAACTTGAGTCACAAAGAAATAAGGATGCTTCAAAACTTTAGATTTCAAGCCTTCAAGATTTTGTTTTCAGTTTTCTGCAAAATTATGTCCATGTGCATACTTTCTTTATGCCTTGGATCCACAGCAAACTAGACTGTCTAATCCTGATTTGAATGTTTTTAAATTTCTATTGTAGAATGTAGAGAATAAATCTGCTAAACATTTTAATCCTAGCAGGTGTTAGATTAGGTAGAGAAACATATGAGACCAACAGTTTAATCTGGTCTCATGGAGCAATAAGGGTAGAAATAGAATAGGTTTATTTTCTTTTTTGTAAAAAATAAAAATGATGTAAAGGGTCTGCTAGTTCAAATGCACCGTGGAAGAGAAAATGGTAGGATTGTAGGATGGGTAGGTAGATTTTTTGGGAGAGATTTTCTGCTAAATTGATGTCTTCACAATTCTGGCAGCTGAAAATCAAAGAAGAAAGGTGGCTCAAGCAACAGGCATCTGGCCTACACCAAAGATCATTTTCTGAATTCTAGACTCCTTCAAGAAGAAGCCATCCCCATGTGGAGCCACTATTAGCCCCCTATAAATTCCTTGACAAGAAAGCAAGAGGCTAATTTGTTTTATGAGCCTTCAAGGAATGAATTTCTCTTGAAAACACATCATCCTTGAAGCCTCTTCATGCTCTCTGCCCTTTGATTATTTCCCTCTATTGTTCTTGAGTCTATAAGCCTCACTGATGATGATAAATTGTGCTCCTAAAGGCCTTCATTTTCCCCTTGTACCCCTGTATAATTCTTCATTTCATCCCTTTTCTCCTTTTCCAAAGCCTTCTTTTTCACCCCAAAATCCCTCCCTTAGTCCTTCTAAATCATCCCAAAAACCCCCTCTAAATCCTACACGCACCCCTGGTGTGGTTTAATTTCCCTTTCTTTCCCCTGTCGTTACCCTTTATTAGCCTTAAAATGCACTAAAAATGGGCCAAAAACCATATTTCCCATATAAGTGAGCTTAGCACCTTGTGGCCCTAGCCCCTCAACTTTTCTCCACGTGACCTAGGCGCTAGAACCGAGTGCTAGCCCGATGAGCGCTAATCGCAGATGGAAATCGGGCTCATTATTAGTCATCGATATGATTAGATCAGACGATCTTCGCAGGTCAGTGCCACGCTGTCGCCCACCCCGTTCACTCCTCCGATCGCCCGTCAACCGTCCATTTAACCCGTTGATCTGACGGTCCGCATCTCATCTACCCGGTGGTCCCCGCAAATGTGCCCTGTTCGAAAACCACCGGTTTCCATCGCACCGCCATTGGAGGGTGGGCGGTATTTCTCGTTTCAGAGCGACGCCATTCACCACAGAACACATGTCCATGCACTGTTTAAAAACCACCCCCCCATTGCGCATTAAAGTTCAGCTGCATATCCGGCATGATATCGATATACACCGTCCAATCTGCGACCATCCATCCAACGGTGATCATGCCACGAAGGTGCATGGGAGTTAATCCAAGGAAAACAGTGCCCCTGGCCCATCATCCATCGCTCTACGCTATGTTTTCCACCGTCGATCTCCTCCTGAGATCGGACGGTCTAGATTTAACGCATGTTTCGCCTTTGACCGGGTCCCGCCACGTCACCATTCCACGTGTTTTATCGCATTTTTCCTCTATCCCCTTTATATTTCATTCAAAGGTAAAATTTTCAGTGTTGGCATTTAAATTTTTGCCGCAGTCTGCCAGCTTTCACTGGACCATCCTCCATGGTTTCTCTGCGTTTTTTGCCGTCACCCTGCACTGTTTCGCCATTTTACTAGACCGCATGGCCATATTCATCGTCCCCACTGCATCCACCCTTCCCGCATGGTTTTCTTAACGTGTTTGCATGTTTTGCAGGTTTACAGGCGGCAAAAAACCACCATGATTTAGTCTCTGTTACTATGATAGAGAACACAGGAAAGGACCATTTTCAGGAGCAGAAATTATGGAGAAAGGCTTGGGAAAGGTGCTACGACATAAATCTCATCAAAGGACAGGGTTAAAACTCTACAAAACCTCTCCGGCATCATTAAAGCACAAATTTCGCAGTCAGAGGAAAACGTGGAAGCGGCAAAGAGTATCAGTGGGAAAACAGAGCGTTTAAGGCATGTAATTGCAGATTCTAAGCCTTAATTCGATAATTTAAAGGCATAATACTAGATCAAAGACATCATGGATCACACGAAAGGCCTAGCATGCATAAAAAAATACTATCGGGTTTTCACATCAGCAGATTTTTCTTTCCATAAAGGACAAAATGCCCATACTATCCCCATTCTATATCGTGTTCTCGAGGAAATTCCAGCCCTGATGACATTCCTACGCTATCAGAAACATTTTTTACATGATATGGTAGACCCTAGCATCATTATTCTACCTTTTTTAATTCACCAGAGTGCTACGGCATGTACAGCAAAGACATACCTAGAGTAAATTTTCAGCCCGACGAAGATCACTCTTTCATCCAAAGAGTACCAGAGATAAATGCTCAGAATTTAAAATAGAACGAGGCCTCAGCTCTTTTTCTCTTCTAAGTTTTAATGTTGCATTTAGTTTTCCATCTACCTTCTCTGCTTCACTTGAGTTATAAATTTCATGAAGAAACTCATTGTAAGGTTGTTAATCAGTTATCAGAGAATTACAAGTTGTTTCTTTTAAGACATAGTCTCTGTGTAAAGTTGTAAGATAGGATGAGGAAGATGTTTTCAGACTGAATATCTAGCTATTGGTAATTTTGTACTTGACTGGTATTTCTCTTTAATATGACAAGCACATTTCTTTGGATCCTGATCTAAAGCAGCGGTGATTTTTTTCTATCTCTGTATTTGTTTTTAACTTGCAGTTCATTTCATTTCATTTCTACTGGCTCGCATCAGAAATCTGGATAGGATTTATCCTTGTTAGGTACCCTATGTTTCTACTCTCCTTGCCTTTAATGTTTTCTACTAAATGTGTTATCTAAGGGTTGATTTCAGTTAATTTAACCAGTGTAGTGGATGTCATTGCCTGCTAGCTGATATATGAATTAATGAATCTATTCTTAGATGTTCTTGTTAGGATTTAATTGAATGAATTGGGAACACTGGGAGGTCTATAACTCTGTCTCTATCTCACTAGGATCCTTTTCAATTAATTGAACCTTCCTAAGATCCCTCAAGCTAGAGGCAGAAGCATTGAGAGTTCAAAGTCTCTCTCTGATCTCAGGTCTTTAACTTTGTGTTCTAAACCTTTAATGTTTCTTGTCTGAAGAGTTAGCCTTTGGTTTTTCGATCACAGGTGTCCAATGGCATGTCCTGTCCCTGGATCTGATCTCTGAAGGTCACCTTGGAGGTTTCCTTTCTTTCACCCTTCTCTCTTACCATTTCATGCCACACAATCATCTTTAAGATCCAATGCTTTAGATGACTAGCCCAACTGAAAGCCCTGCACATTGAATAGAAAGTAAACCCTTTCTTGACTCCATTGCCCAATGGTCTTGAATGTTCCCTGGAGTATCTCTCCTTTGCCTAAAATCCTCTTTTCTCATCCTCGTCTTATATGGAACCCTTCTTTACTGATTCCCAACAACCAAACAAACATCAAACAAACAAACCTTGCACCTATAGCTATCCTAATATCTTAACACTGAGCTTCAAAGACATAAAACCTTTGCTTATATAGAGAGATCCCTCTCTCGACCTAGGAGGGCTAGATCCTGAGGTATGAAAGTGGTTCTGACGTTGTCTCATCTTTTGGTCTTGCCAATCTAGCCAAAACATGGGAACCCAAACATAGCTTAGTGAATAAATCCTGTCAAACAGTTTAACCTTGACAGTTGAGTAGAATAGGTAGAGAATCAAAGGATTTCAATAGCTTAATCTGAACTCCTAGAAGAGATAAGTGTAAAAGTAGATAGTTTGTTTTCGCTTTCTAAATAAAAATTTCAATGGGTTTTCCAGTTCAAGTGCACCCAGGGAAGAAAAAATGTTAGGCGAGTAGGTTGGGTAGGTAAAATTAAAGTTGAGCTAATCATGCTTTCAGATTTTAAAAATTACTACTTCAGGGAAAGCATCAGCAAAAGAAAAGAGAAAATTTTCCCAATGGATGAGGCACTGGTCTTCATAAACCAAGAGATCTGAAATTATGGACACCTCATGAAAAGGAGATGCCCTCCCCAAGTGGAGCCACTGCTAGTCATCAATAATCTTCACCTATTTAGATGACTAAATTCTTTGTCCAAGATTTCTAGAAACAGAATTCAAGAATCATGTGAGTTCTAGAAATCTCCTAAAAGAGAAATTTTTTCACAATCCCACCTTGTAAAATCATGGCCAATCTATCTCCCAAACAAGACCGTTGTCCCTCACTCTCACTATGTTTTCCATCTCTGCCTGTAACTCTCTGTCTCTGTTTGCCTAAGCCTTCTACTTTCACACCTTGTTTCGCCAAGTAAACCAAACTTTTCTCCTACTCACCAAGTGCCTCAAGCAATGGTATTGTCAAAACTCCCTGTCTAAAAGCTCTTTGAAGTAAAACAAGGTTTTCTATTTGTCTAGGATAATAGTGCATAATAGAGTGTCAAAAACCCTGTCTCCTCATCCAAACCCTGTTTCAATTTTTCAGTCAAAAACCTATTCCAAGGACATTACCATAAGTCAAATAGGGTCACCTAGGTTATGCACTATCATGGTTCTAAATGCACTATTTCCACAAGTATTCAAAGGTGAAGTCAAGAGAACACAAGGATGAGGCTTATCATTATCCAAATAACATCAAAAGACCTCCAAATTTATTCTCTTGATCAAGCAGTAAGTCTGCAAAGGAGAAAATTTACCATGTCCAAACATTTCTGCAGAAATGTTTTGTAAATGGTCAACAACAGAAATAGAGGCAAAGAAGGAGACGTAAAAAAACTCATAAAGGCATCCAATAGGCTTAAAATATTACAAGGAAGAACATGATCTCATCAGAGAGTGTTATGAAGTGTTGCACATCAAAAGGTCCATACAGGTCATAAAAGATAGTGGCACATAAGCAACACTATACCTCAAATCAAAAAGTTCATTTAAAAGTTGTTTGGCTTCAAGCATAAAACTTGTAGAGGGATAACTACCCTTTTCTTGCATTCCTACAAAGAAGACCAAAATACATCATATTAGCCATGAGTTAAGGTAAAGTAAGGAAGGTCATCATATGAGAAGACCATTCACAACCTAGAAGAAAGCAGCAAGGTATTTGTTTGTTGGGAATCAAGATTCATTGACTGTTTTAACCAAGAAATAGAGCAATGATGAACTCAGAAGCATGGGAAGATAGACAAAGAGGGTCAAAATAGTGACCAAGAAACCTCCTTCATCACAACAGATGGTTTCAAGGGTTTTTCAGTTACCCTAGGGTTTGGCAGACAAGCACTAACTCCCAGTTCAAAGGTATTTTTCTCTAAAAACAGTTAAAGACATATTCAAATGGCCAAAGGGGAAAAACATGAGTGGAAATTTCCAAAGATAGTAACTATGATAAGCAGGGGCCATTATGTGACGAAGAAATCTGTCCAAGTTCAAAAGAGACAGTGATCAAAGTGACCTAAAAAGAAACAGATATACCCTTGGTTTATAGCAGAACAGTGAAACTCCCGACAAGGACCTCTTTGTCAAAAGACTATTCTTAAAAAATGTGACTAAGATATAAACAACACTTCACAGAGCTTGCAAAGGTGTTTTTCCACAGAAATAATGACAAGTTCAAATGAAAGAATGTTTTAAACACAGAATATCAGTCAAAGGAGAAATGACAAAAAGGGATGAGCTTTTTGTGTGTAGGTGTTAAAAGTTTAAAACAGTTCTTTTTCCAAAGTATAAACTAAGAGGCATGGGCTTAGTGTCTTCAGGAAGATTTTCAAAATAAGGATAACCTTAAGAAGCCTCCAGCAGTGAAAAAAGAACCATGTTTTCATCAAATTGTCCACCTACAGGACCAAAACAATCAAAGACGCAGTGAGAAATAGTAAGCAAACAAGAACATTAGAAAAGTGGGTTTTGACTTCAAATTTATTTTCAAAAGGGTTATAAAGGCCTTTTTGATATTCCCCCTGCACTATTTGTCATCTCCAAGCCAAAAGAAGCCATTGAGAGAAGTTTTTGAAAGTTTCTGTGAAAATCAGTGAAAGTTTACAGGCGTTATGCACCGAGGTCGGTGTTACGCACTTGGCCTTCAGCGCTACGCATAGGAGGGGTGGCCACAGTGTTATTTAACACTACGTTATGTACCCAGGGCATGGTGCTACGCACCTGGGCCGGTGTTACGCACAAACACAACAAAGTGTCTACAAACTTCTTGTTACGCACCTATGCTACGCTCTTGAAGCCCAACTGGCCTGTCTCCTGCCTGTTATGCACCTATGCTCCTGAAGCCCTACTAGCCCAACTCCTACCTATTATGCACCAGCATTACACACTGGCGCTATGCACAGGCACTACGAACCGGTGTTATGCACAGAGAGAGTTTTCCTAGAATTGCTAAAAGGAGTCAAATTTCGGTTTTTTCACCTTCAAATCTTCTACAAATCTCAAGACACAAGGTTGGTGATTTGTTTTCTTGCCTCAAAAACTTTCATTTTCCTAAGAAAATTCATATTTAAAGGCTTAATTAAACCAAACCCTAGGCTAACTAATAAATCACTTTTAAACACCTTTGGTTAGGGTTTGAAGGAAAAAATTGTTATATGTGCCAAAGGAGGCTGAGTGACATCAAACAAACCTCTAAAACACTGAGTGCATTGTTGGAGAGTTTCATCTTGCCTTCATTTGCACAACTTTTCCGTCACTTCACTCATTGCAACCTTTTGACCCAAATGCCGTCAAACAGTTTCCAAAAATCCTTTTGTGCTAAAGAAACAGCCACCATGTCTGAAACAGAGATTCACACCAGTAGTGATGAAATTCAAAGACCTACCGAGCCTCAGCAAAAATACAAGGGAGGAAGGGAAAATAGGTTTGAACCCTTAGACACAGTTCTCCCATGATCCTTTCATGCTTTCAGGATGTTGGGTCTTATCATTTTTGTGAAAAGGTCAAACAAGTTAAAAGCCACTCCGACTTGACTAGATTTTTTGTCATTGGCTTGGAAAATCACCGAGTTAGCCTAGCAGGAGTAGAGTTTGAACTCTCATCTGAATCCATTTCCAAAGCAACAGGTATACCAGACATTGGTGAGATATGGTTTAAACAAAAGAATTTGGAGTTGTGCTTTTATGAACCCTACCTAAAAGCAAGATGTCAACAAGGTTGCAAGGTTGTTTTTCCTTTTTCCCACTTGCTAGAGAGGTATGCCTTGTTGACGAAGAAAATTATCAGGTGTTTCACCTATGAGGGGAGATTCTCTAGGATTTACTCATATCATATAAGGTTACTAATGCACTTCACCAAATTCAAAATGATTAATCTACCATACTACCTTTTCCGGAGCATTGACAAGATGGTCTCACTTGTCAAGAAAAGAAGTTATGACTACCGAATGTCGAGCCTTTTCCACCACTCCTTGATCAAAATGATTGCCTTACATTAGATGCAAGAGCAAGGAATCCCTTGGGAATTCTTCATCTCACATGATGTGTTTACAAACCCCCAAGCCTTCATTCGACAAAATTTACCCTCCACTTCACAACCACCTACCTCCACTCCTCCATCATCTCTCCATGTGCCTTCTCCACAAAGAAATTCACCCCCTATCCCTTCTCCTAATGTACCAAGTGAAGAAGCTGGCAATGGCTCTAATGATGAGAAAACAGATGACAATAATGAGGAAGAGGAAAGTGAGGTAGAAACTGAAATAGATGAAGATATTGAGGAAAATGATAGTGAGGTAGAAGTTTGGGAAGCTGAAGAAGACAAGGAAGAGGAAAGTACTGAGCGGGAAAGTGATAATAGCCATAACAGATAAGAAATTGATGACGGCAGAAATCAAGAGATAGATGCAGGTGAGACAAAGGTTGAAAACATTGAGAAAAATGCAGAGCTTGATGAAGATGATGAAAATGGAAAAAATAATGAAGATTATGGGATAGAAATAGAGTGTGAAGGAGAGGAACAACAGAGTGATGATGACCAAGAAGAGGTAGCCTCTCAAGAAATAAATAGTGAGCAAGAAAACAGAGTTAAAATAAGTGAGCCTCATGATGAGAAAAAGGGCCAAAACAATGAGTCTTATGATGAAGAAGATGACAAGGCTTGTGGAACCTCCAAAGGTAGAGACACCATCATAAAACCTCTCACATGCACCTATCACAGAGGTAGAAGAAATGTGTTTGCTACCTAAAAAAGGCAAGGGGCCATCTCTCCTCCAGCAATCAAGCATCAAGACAAAGGAAAGGGAAAGGTGGACAAAGGTGAGCAAAAGGAACTGGTAAGAAGGAGCAATAGGATCAAGATGACTTCTATAGGATCTCAATTCATTGATCCAGACAGTGAAAATGAGGACCAAGAGATGAAAACTAGGTTGCTCCTCTTGGAAAAATATGCACAGCTTCAGTAGTGGGAAATGGATTTTGAGGTGGCTCAAAGGGTCATCTACTACTACAAACAGGAACATAAGAATTTCAAGGAGGTTAAGAGGAGCCTTTCCCTACAAAATAAAATGGCCAAACATTTTGCAAGGAAAAGCATGCTTGCTAGTGCCAAGCTAAAGAAGGCCATCATTGAACTAGAAGACCTAAAAAGAGCCAAAGTGCATGACAGACTTGGAGTCTTGGCTAAGGCTTCTCAATAGGTATCCAAAACCTCTTGAGGGGTCTACCCACCAATTTTGAGGCAAATTGGACAAGTTTTTGTTCTTTTCCAAATTTTCACCCCTAGGAGCGCAGAACCCTAGGTGTTACACAAAAAATTGGTGCATCCTCAGCTCTCAAAGTTTACATTTTTGGATTTTTCGCATCACCAACAGTTTACTCATCCATTTTCAGATCATTTGGAGCATTTTTTCCCCGTTAAAAGGTCAAAAAACATCAAACATTTGACCTTTCTGCCTCCTTTTCAGACCAGGTGTTACACACAAAGCAGTGTTGGGAGATTTTATTTTTGAGATGGTAAATGGCATCCACTCATCACAACTCAAAATTTTTTTGAAATTATACTCATCAGGAATTCCAACAAGCCATCACGGAGCCAAATCCGGTGTCGGGAAGACCTCCAAATGACTGCTGCAACAGGGCCTATCTCTGCGTTACGCACCTGGAAATTTTTTCACTGTTTGACACATGTGTTACGCTCATGTGGCTGAGTGGGAAAAATGTGTGCTTGGTGATTTTTCTTAGGCATGTCAGCCCTGAAAGTAAATTTTATTTCCTTTTATAGTCGGAAAAGATATTTATTTAGATATTTTTGTGCCTTGGGCTTTGCAAATCCTCAAGGACAAGTTAGGATATTTCTCTTTGGCCAATAGGGTTTTAGATGCTCTAGTAGGCTCTCCTCTCCTCATTTGTTATATAAGACATTAGGATTCATTGTAAACAGTTGCGACTTGATGTTTTTAAGAGCAATACATGGTTTTATGAGCTTGGACAAGATATTGGTTTTATGAAGTGAATGAATGGCTTGTGTGGCTTGATGTTGGAGAAGCTTGCTTGCAGGATTCCATAGCTTGGTGAATGGTGATGTTTTCCTAACTTGTTAATGTTTTCTTGTCCTCATTTTTTTTCAGTCTGCTTGGTTTCTATAGATCAGAAAAGTATAGGTTGAGATATGCTCATGGAAGCACCTCAAACCTCCTATTTTCTATAGTCGTGATGTTTTCTTCTTTTAGTCATCTTAAGGAATTCTTGATTGCTCCTTAGGCCCACTAAAACTTTTTTTTGTTTCATGAATGGTTAGTATGTTAGCTTATAAATATGATTCATGGTATTCCCTGCTTATTTAAATTTTTCAAAACCCTATTGTGAAGCTTTTCTATGGAATACTGATTGATTAGGTTAAGGCAAAGATGTCTCGATTCAATCTTGCCCTTTGCCAATGCTTACCAACTTGTTTCAGGGTTCCTGATAGTTTGATATATGTTTTTTAGGAGTTCCCTCTCCATATATTGATCTGTTTGTTTATCTTATGTGTTTTCTCAAAAATCTGAAGGTGAATTTCTAAAGTTAGGAGTTCTAATGCTTCTATGTATCACTAGAATGTTAATCTTACATGTTTATCAGTTTGAGTATTGTTCATAGAGATTAATGGTTTTCCCTACCTCGTGATTTATTTCTTTCAGAATATATATGTTTAAGACCTCTTAGTTTCTTCCCAAACTTGATGTTCATTACACCTCATAGATCACCTAAGGATCCATTAACCTTGCTAAATCGGCCCTACAATACACTTTGCTTCATCATTTAGAAACCCTTGACTTCATCTGACCCCATAGCCCTATTGATTCGACAACCTCTTATTCCATCTATCCTACTTAGTCATCTTACCCCAGCCCAAAACAAAGAAAAAAATTGCACTTAACAACTAGCCTAAAATCAATCATCCGAAGCGAACAAGTTCACATCCTTGGCATAATATAAGGAGCCCTCTCTGAGTCCAGGAAGGCTAGGTCCTAGGACTCTAAAGACTGGTTTGATGTTACCCTGTCATTTGGTTTAGCCAATCTGCCAAATCACAGGACCCTAACATAATGGCGATCATGGTGGGACCTTCTAAATTCATAACAATCTAAATACCCCTTAGGAATCCAGAATCCCTTCATCAAATAGTATCCTATGATTTATAGCTACCTCATCACTATCACTAACACAATGGTGATTATGAGGCAACCTCTGATGTCAGTGACAAACCAAGTATCCCTTAGGATTTCAGAAACCTTTGTCAAATCATAGAAAACTTAACTAATAGCCTAAGAATAGAATCTCGCTTTTTCACCATCTTAGCAAATTGATGACTCATCTATAAGACACGCTTACAAACCTATATAGAAACTCAGAAAAACCCAAAACATTTCCAGATTGGATTTTTGTCAGTATTGATGGTGGACCATAGACAACATATCTTCAAAACAACTAAAAATATCCACCTGGCCACTCCACTAGCCTCTAATAGGCCTTCTAAATTTTTCTAAGTACCTATAGACTCATGTAGGACTGCATCAAACTAGCCCTGGGAAGTCTAGAAACCTAGTCACACATTGTGCGAGTTTGATAGCACTTAGATAGGTTAGCCTTCTGAACGCAGTGATAAAATTTCAGCCTCTCTAAATTTTGAATTTGAAATCTAGCTCCACGAAGAATCTATACCAGATCTCATCCAGAGCCAAACCCTCCCACTATAGTTGATAACCCATAAAATATTTTGTGGAAAACCTCTAAAACTGGAAACTTAGCTACTAATAGGATCATTCATAAAGAAATATTTGTACTTGAACGGCTTACAACCTTGCAAGATCCCCTGTTTGACTTGTGCCATACCAAAAACCTTTTCAGAACCAAGTCACAAAGTAGAATCGACCATACTGATCTTCAGCCCATAGACTTGCAACAGAGTCTTAGCAGAGAAGCTTCTCCTTCCACACCACCTGATTTCAAACATCTCCACCACTTTGGCTCTTTTCATCCCAAATCTACTTAGAATCAGTTTACTAGTCCAAGTACTTCCGCCACACCCATTCACACCTCCACTATGCAAACCACTCCATCTCATAGAAAAAATCCTCCACTTGTAAATCCACCATTAGCTCCCACCATGGCAGCATGGTACGTGCCCCTTGTGTTACCACAACCATTGGTAACTTTTCCAAATGATTACCAATCCAGAATCCCACACTTCATTGGGGCTGAATCCACTACTGCCCAATAGAATGTAGATAGAATGAATGATGCTTTTGACTACATGGAATTAGAAAAGGAAACCATGAAGGTGAGGATGTTTTCCCAAAGCTTAGGAGGAGAAGCTAAGAAATGGTTCAAAATCCTAACTCCCAACAACATACATGATCTCCCTTCCCTTTACCAAACTTTCATAAACAAATAGGAAATCAAGAAAAACCCACTTCAGATCCTTTCGGAATATAGCAATCTCAAAAGAAACACGGGAGAAAGTGTCCAAGACTATTGCACTAGGTTCAATAGTGTTTACAACGCACTACTGCCAAACATGAAACCCCCATTAGGCCTAGCCTTAGCTAAATTCCCAGAGTGTTTTGACCCCGATATGGCCTATCAACTAAGAAGAAGAGAGCCTCTAACTTTAGAAGACATGCAAAAAGGAGCTATAAGTGTAGAGGCCAACTTAATTGAAAAAAGAGCTAGGCTAAGATCAGAAAAGAGGGTAACATACAAATATGACAACATGCCCTCCACCTCCTCATCTGATTCCAAGATGGACAACCTTCGTAGGACCATGGAAATAATAAGCATAAACGAAAGAAGACCCCCTAGGGACAACCAAAAAAATCCCCAAAACAGAAACCGAAATCAAAATTTTATAAGAGACCTGCCCCAAAACAAACCAAGGGAAAATGATCAACAAATCATGCCACCCTTCCAAGATAACTATGTTGACGAAGGGGAAAGAGATATTGAACAACTAGATGAGAATCATCTAAACTTAATAGGCTCTGATAGTGAGGGTGAGGTTTTTCTCACAGAAGAAGAACAAGGCTTTTTCTCCTCAAACCAAGATGAAACAAGCTATGAAGATTCCGAAGACCACGAGTTGGGATTAGAAAATGCCATAATGGAATTCCATAGACAATATGATCTTAGGAGTAAGAAAAACCAAGACAATTCCATAAAAAACAACTCAGACACTACTGTTAAGAATGTCAAACCAGGAGGTAACTCCTCAAATCAGAATGTGTATTAGCTGAAGAATGTACATGCATTTATACATGGAGGTGAGGCTATTGGGATTCATCTCCCAATGACTCTTGGCCGTCCTTATTTCCTAATATTATTTATTATACAAATTTACATATCCACACCCATCCCATAGGATTAGGTGTCAAAATTCCCCGCTTTAATCCGAAGGGATGTTGGTGAGCCCAAGCATCGATCTGAACTTTTCAAACTTTTCTCTTCCAAGTGCTTTGGTGAAGATATCAGCAGTTTTCTCATTTGTGGAACAATGATGTAGATGGATGGTTTTGGCCTGAACATGATGTCGAATTAGATGGTATTTTGTATTGATGTGCTTTGTTCGATCATGGAACTTTGGGTTCTTGGCCAAATTTATTGCAGAAGTGTTGTCAATCATGAGTGGTGTGGAATACATTTGTTTCATCTGCAAATCTTCCAGGATTTTCCGGAGCCACACAATTTCCTTTGTTGCTTCAACTGCTGCCACATATTCTGCCTCGGTCGTGGAATCTGCTGGAACTGACTGTTTGCATGATCTCCATGAGACAGCTCCTGATCCAAGACTCATGGTGTAACCTGTAGTAGACACCCCTGTTTCTTTGTCGCCATCAAAGTCTGAATCAGAGTATCCGATCAAGCTGAAGTCGCCTACCTATGTATATTTGAGTCCAAAGTCTTGAGTCCCCTTCAAGTACCTTAACACTCTTTTTGCAGCAAACCAATGTCCTTCACAAGGTTTTTGCATGAACCTTGAGAGGATTCCAACAGCAAATGAAATGTCAGGTCTGGTGGTGGTCAGGTAGATAAGACTTCCTACAAGCTGTCTATACTTAGTTTCATCCTCAAATTCCTTCCCTTCAATAGATGCAAGCTTCAAGTTTTGTTCCATTGGAGTGGTTAAGGGATTACATTCATCCATGCCAAACTTGTTCAAGAGATCTCCAATGTACTTCTTTTGAGAAAGAAATATAAATTTAGGATGTTGAATTACTTCAATACCCAGATAGTAATGAACATGACCCAAATCAGTCATTTCAAAACCTTTCTTCAATTCTTTCTTCATGGATGCAATATAGCTCTCATTGTTTCATGTTATCAAAAGATCATCTACATATACCACAAGATATACAACTATTTTTCCAACTTTCTTAACAAACAAAGTTGCATCATCAAGATCAAAATGTTTGAAGTCAAGTTTCAGAAGATGCTCGGTTAATTTCTCATACCAGGCTCGTGGTGCTTGCTTGAGGCCATACAAGGATTTTATAAGCTTGCAAACCTTTTTTTCTTGACCCTTTACAACAAATCCTTCCGGCTGGGACATATAACCTTTCTCCTTTAGATCTCCATTCAAAAATGTTGTTTTTACATCCATCTGATGGAATTTCCATCCATTCTGAGCTGCTAGGGCAAAGAGAGTCCGGATGGTGGTCCATTTTGCTGTGGGAGCAAAATTTTCTTCATAATCGATTCCTTCTTTTTGTGCAAAACATTTTGCCACAAGCCTGGCCTTGTGCTTGTCAAGTGAGCCATCTGCTTTATACTTGTTCTTGTAGACCCACTTACAGCCAATTGGTTTTGTTCCCAAAGGTGGATCAACCAGCTTCCAAGTGCCATTCTTTATCAAGGCATCATACTCCTTCTGCATCGCTTCTTTCCATTCATCATGAGAAGCGGCTTCTTTGAAGGAAGTTGGTTCATGATCTGTAGACAAACTCAATTCACGGTTATAAGCAATATCCATATCAACAGGAGAATCAGAATTATCTACATCACCTTCGATTTGTTGAGTGGAACTTCTTGTTCCTGTTTTTCCAACCTCATCAGGATGAACATTCTCCAGTGTCTTTGTCAGCCATTTGGGAGGACCTTTCTGAGATGGCCCAATCTGGTTATTTGACTGAGTTGGGATTGATTCAAGATTCAATCTCCCAATTCTGTCAATCACATCATCCAATGTGTCATCCATGGTTGTTTCTTCATGTGGGGGAGAGAGTGCTTCAGGATATGATTCCACAGTTTGATTCAATATCGGAATCCGCCCTTCAATATGTGGAATCTAATTATCAAATTCTTGGAAAGACTTTGCATGTGTGAATCTATACAGGCGATCAAGTTGCCTCTCAACAACCTTGTCACTCTTGGAAGATTCAAGAAATATGACATCTCTTGCTATTACAAACTTCTTATTTGTTTCATCATAGAGACGATATCCTTTGAAGGTATTGGAGTACCCCAAGAAGATACATTTTCTACTTCTAGCACCAAGTTTGTTCCTTTGACCCTTGGGTATCAAGGCATAACAAGTGGACCCAAAGACCTTGAAATGCTTTACCGAAGGAATGTGGCCATGCCACATTTCAAAAGGAGTTTTGTTTCTAATTGAACTTGAAGGACACCTATTCTTTATGTAAACAGCACATAGAACTACATCAGCCCAAAACATCAATTTTACATTCTTGAAAAATAACATGGAGCGAACCATATTTAAAATAGTTATGTTCATTCTTTCAGCTACACCGTTCTGTTGGGGATTATATGGCACAGTTGTTTGATGTTTGATTCCATGTTGATGAAGATAATTTTCAAATTCGTTTGAAGTGTATTCTTTTCCATTATCAGTACGTAGAGAGCCAATATGTGTTTGTGCATCATTTTCAATCCATGCATGAAAATTCTTGAATGTTTGAAAAGCATCAGACTTATTCTTCAATAAGTAAATCCAACACATTCTGGTGTAGTCATCAATAAATTTCATCATGTATTTATTTCCATTTGCAGAAGCAATGGGCATAGGGCCACATAAATCTGAATGAACAAGCTCAAGTTTTCTATGTGCTCTGGAGTGTGAATCATGAAATGGCTGTTTGCTATGCTTTCCTAGAATACAAGCATCACACTCCTTAGGTTTTCTAGGAATTGTAGGCAGTCCATTAACACCATTTTTCTTCAACAAATGAAGGCTTTCATAGTTTAAGTGTCCAAATATAGCATGCCATAAAATACTTGATGGGAATGTACCTTCATCATGATGTGAACTGAATGCAAAGTTTTGAGCATGAGAAGATGAACCTTTCAGCTTCAGGAGTCTCCCTTCTTCTATTCCCTCCATGACAAGTGAGTGATCTATTTTCTGACCTCTGCCTTTCCATAAAACAAGTGAATGGAGTGTCCTTGCTGGCGGATTTGGACCAAGGATAGCAAGTTTCTCCTCAACTCAGGGAGGTATAGAACCTCATGTAGGATATGATATGGAAGACCAGGCATTTTAAGCCTGACTATGACAAGCCCTGATGGCTTGAGTTTGGATTTATCTGCGAAATATACTGCTCCATCAACTTTGTCAGTGAATTCTTCAAAAAAATCTTTTCTAAATGTCATGTGACATGTTGCTCCTGAATCTAGCAACCAATCATCTCTCCATGAAGTAAATGAAACATCAAATAAGTCTTCAGTTACTCCATTGTTACAATGTGCTAGAACATAATGAGAGGATTCAGGTGCTTTACCTTTTTCTTTGTCATTAGTTTTACCTTTGTCTTGATTTCTTTGCCGCTCAATTTTCTCCCAAGGTGTTCTGCATTTGGATGCATCATTTCCTTCTTTATTGCAACGTGTGCAATGAAGATTGGATTTGTCAGATTGTCTGCCCCCCCTTTCTGTGAAGCTTCTTCTTCCTCTTCCTCTTATGCCACCTCTTCCTCTGGATGAATCTGGAGCATGACTCTTTTCTCTATGTGCCAAGTATGCAGCCTCTTCGGAAGACGAAGGGACTGTCATCTTCCCAAAATATTTCTCTCTTTCTGCAAACTTTTTCTCAAGTGTATCAAAGGTGATATCCTCAAGGTTCCCACTTGCTTGCAAAGACTCAAGATAATGTGAGTAAGTCAGATATAATTCCTTAACATATGCTATGAGAGGTATGTCCATTTTTACACTAGTGCTATCAATATCATGCATGATAGATCTAACTTCTGAAGCTAAAGCAAGGGGATCATCATTCTTCATTTCAAGACTGAACAGCTTAATCATCAATTGAACATTTTCTAATTCTGAATGTGAGTCATAGAGCTCTTTTATCTTGCTTAAGGCATCATAGGCATTTGAGAATGATGAAATGTGGCAGCTCACCTCTTCATTTACGGAAGCTGCAATCAAGGCATAGGCCTTGTAGTTCTTGTTTTCCCAAATGGCGAGCTCTTTGTTTGAAGTGGGCTTTGCTGGTGGATTTCCTTCTTGTCCTTCACAGATTCCTCTCCACAACTCATTAAAAATCAGTGTGTGTTTAATCTTCTGAGACCATTCAAGATAGTTCTCTTTTCCGAAGAGAACCACCCCAACAATAGAGATGAGAGAATGCATTAGTTTGCTGGAAAAAATTCTTTTGAAGAGGAAAAAAATTCTGCTAGAAAACTTTCAACTCTGGAAATTTGCTCAATTAAAGGGTACAAAAACTCTTTGCTGGAAAATATACTGAATTTAAAAGGACAAAAACTCTTTGCTGCAAATACTGAATTCTGCACAAAAAAATATTTTTTTTTTTTTGTTTGGGAAAAAATTTTTATATGCGAATCTATATTGAAAGTGTGGAAGAAAGGTGGTTTTATGAATGTGAATGGTATTATAGAGAGTGGTAATATGGTGGGAGTGGTATTAAAAGATGGGAAGGGGGTGGAATTATATGGAAGGGCGGTAATATAAAATGGACAGCGTATTATAATATGGTTTGTATATAAAATGGACAGCGTATTAATATGGTGGAGGGGTGGAATAAAACGCTGGAACAATGTGTATTATGTTGAGCAGTGACCGCGTATTAAATATATATAAAAGAACTGTATTACAGGGTGGAGGGAGCACAGTGGAGCGGTGTGTAGAGCTGTGAAGAGTCGGGTGGGGTGGTTCAATGGTATTAAAAGTGGAAAGGTGGTATTGTGGTTGTATGAAAGGGGCGATGAGCAATCAATGGAGGGCGCTATATGATAGAGAACAGACAGAACGTGATATGGATTGAATGATGTAAGGCGGATAAAACGTAATATAATATGGTGCGCTACAATATATGACTGTGTTGATATATAATGGAGAGCCGACCGAGCGCTGAGAGGGAAGCGTTGTGTAGTGATGTAGCGCAGACAGCGTGGAGTTATTGGAGTCGGGTATGCAGGTAGGAGGGCCGTGAGGCCACTGCTGTAGAATGTGGAGTTAGGATAGCGCTTTTACAAATAGAGCGGCGTTTGAATATGACACAACTGTATTATATCAATAGAGGGCGATATATATTGTCGGACAGCCACTAAGAAATTTTCTGGGGCATAGGTACTAAGTGCTTTGATTCTGCAAGAGTTGACCCCTTTGAATAGAAAAATGACCCACTAAAATCTAGTGTTGCAGGCTATTATGACCTCAGGCAGCACCTGCAAGCAATGTCAAGTATGGAGAATAAACCAGTATGGTCAGACTTTCATGGGCCACAATGGAGTGTTACAATACTATGGTCAGACAAATACAGCGCGGTGTTAAATGGGTTAGAGCGTTGTCTAAATGTGAGAAAGCGGTGTTATCAATTCGTATGACTGTGATATGAATGACCGATGGGAGGTGTATGCAGGTGGAGTATGCAGTGAGGGGAGGGCAGGTAATGGGAAGAGATAACGAATTATGTGCAGGTGATGTATGAGCGATGGAGAGGTCGAGAGGCCATTTAAAAAAAAAAAGTTGGAATGGCAGAGTTGCAGGACTGCAGAATTGCAGAGTGGCAGGGGCTGCAATTTGCAGAATTTCAGGGTCTGCAGAATCTCCAGAAGCTAAAAATAGAACTGGGCAAAGATTTTAAAAAATCAGAATTACAGTACAACAATTTAATAGGAGCAGCAAAAACTATTATTAAAAACTGACTGAGCAAAGGAGTGAGGGAGTTACACCACAGGAAAAAATGCCAATAGTGGGACTGGCTCTGATACCATGTCAAACCAGGAGGTAACTCCTCAAATCAAAATGTGTATTAGCTGAAGAATGTACATGCATTTATACATGGAGGTGAGGCTATTGGGATTCATCTCCCAATGAATCTTGGCCTTCCTTATTTCCTAATTTTATTTATTATACAAATTTACATATCCACACCCATCCCATAGGATTAGGTGTCAACAAAGAAAACTCCTGAGAAAATTCTTAAAAGAATAGTAGACAATAATAGCACCATGGCTAAGAAAACCGATCCCAACAAGGATAAAACTAGCCAACCAGGAGTTGACAGAAGCTGGCCTAGCACCTCTGCTAGTGGCCTTGAGAAAACTCTCATTACCAAAGCCCCGAATCAAAGTCAGCAAATTAAAAATGTGGAGAAATTTATGGCTGATAAAATTGATGTAAATATGTCTAAAACTCAAGTACCTTTCAGTTTTCAAGGAGAGATCACTAAAATAAAAATAACCATCTCTCTCACTGAACTGGTAGCTCAGGATATGTACCACTCCCAAGTCTTGAAAGTATTGAACATAGGAAATGATACCAACACTCTAAATTTGACATATGATAAACCAGAGTTGTTGTTTGGACCCAAAGTAGATGGAAAATACCAAGAAGGAGCCATTCCCCCATTCTATGTTAGCCTAAACATACACGAAAAAATCATACATAATGTCATGCTTGACTGTGGTGCCTCTCACAAACTCATGCTGAAGGTAGTGATGGAAAGATTGGGCCTAGAAATAACCAGGCCCTACAAATATATGTATTCCTTCGATTCAAGAAGAGTTAAATGCTTGGGCTAGATCAAGTACTTATGTGTCAATCTGGCACAAATCCTTGCTAAGAGCCTGGTCATGGATATAGTCGTGGCTGACATTCCCCCCAAATATGGCATGATTTTGTCCCGATCTTGGGGAGCTAAACTTCTGGGAAACCTCCAACTTGACATGTCTTATGCTACCATCCTTATTTTTAACCAAACTAGGAGACTCAACCAGGAATCTCATATGATGTATATGGTAAGAAACCTATATAGACCCAACAACACCCCTATCTATTCAATTCATTCAGACTTGGACTCATTCATCTTGTATAATGAAAATGACCTTGACGATCAAGTAAATGAAGATTGTGAAGATCTAGGAACATTACAACAATCAGATCACTTCCTCTGTGATGAGTTTGATAGTGAAAACTATCACGATCCTGAAACACCACAAGATAATAAAACTAAAATTGATTTCCTGCAAATTGAAAATGAAATATTGGAAACAAAAATCAGTTTAGAAAATGGAACAGGTTGCTTAAAATAAAGACAAATCACAAGAACACAACTTCTTCCTTTTGCTAATCCAAAAAAAATGAAACACCCTCACAAAACACAAATCTTTGGGAATCTCGAACAGGACAGTCTGATGTTTCTACCTTACCTAGATACTTCATCATCCAACAAATTTTCCCTTTCAGAAAAATTATCAGTTTTCACAAATATTGCTACAAATCCCAAAGAATTTTTTGTTGAAGCTGATATAGAGGAAGATAGCATGGGTAAACTTAAGAGGCCTAAAATAATTAAATTGTCTAAAATTTTATCACTACACACAAAACAAAGGAATACAAGATTGTACAAAAAAATTCATAATGCTTATGTGTGTAGGCAGTCTAGTCTAAAACCTTGTAACATAGCCATTGTTCTAAAAAGCCTTCCTTTCAAAAAGAATCAGAAAAAATTTGAGTAGTTGAGTTCACTTAGAAAGAAGGCAAAGGGAAATAGATTTTGTATAGATTTTAGGTACCAGGAGCAACCCTTCCAAAAGAAAAAATACCTTTTTACCAAAAATGATCATACTTTACAAAGGGTAGGGCTTTCTAACCAAATCTCATTGCATGATAGTTTTTCAGCTTACCATCAGATGATACCACTTCAGATCAATCAGCTCTAAGAATTTTTCAAATTTCCTTGGGACAGTTGCATGCTTAGACAAATACCTCCTGGGCTAGAAAGTGTTGGAGATACTTTCCGAAAAACTATGCCTTAAGTTTTAAATTTCTCTACTATAGTATACATGGATGACTTCATCATTTGTTTTAAAAATGATAAAGAGTACCTTGCCTACTTGAAAAGGATCTTTGACTCAAACAGATTTGAAGAGCAAAGGTCAAAGAAGAGGCACCAAGGGGATCATGGATTGTCTAGAAAAGAATTCTTATATAGAAAAGCATTCTTCTCTAGCTGCCATTGGATGGATGCTCCAACACCCGAGATTCTTCAATAGTCAACTGAACGGATGCCCCAACACCCAATGAGATAAAACTCACCCTAGCACCACCCTACCACCCTGAATTTTTCACAAGCTTGAACCTATTTGCGACTTCATGCACCAACCTAGCACCACCCTACCACCCTATAGAAGAATAAAAGAAGAATGGACTCTCGTACCACGGAAAATGGTCCACTTTACATTGATATAGAAATATGTAGAAGAAGAAGACACACTACACCATAACATCAACTATGACACAACCACCTAATGATGATCCTAGACCTCCCGTCACTATCTATTCAAATCTTGGTAGATAGAAACTTGTTCAACTTTTACAATTATTCTTTTAAAATGAGTTAGTACAATGATACCTTTACAATGACTGTATGCAGTGCTGCCCACTTAAAGACTTCATGTAGTGAACTTCTTGTTGTTGTCCTTCACCTTGATTGTTGTGCTTGTCATGCTACCCTTTCTCACTCTTCAAAGCATTAGATCATGAATTGAGTCTTATCTTGATGAATATATAATACCTGCAAAAACTCTTCAAGGAAATACCCATGACATGATAATAGCAAAACTTACATCGTCCTGCAGAGCATATGTCAATGTTAAACAAAAACAAAAAATTAGAATACAAAGAACCTAATGCAATTAAGAGATGAGCATGCATATATAGAAGATACTTACCTAGATCTTACCTTTACTGCATCATTTTTCTACACCTTGATTTGCTTTGTTTCCCTATAAAGTATGGCCCTTTGCAGCACTTGACAGCACATGATCTAGCTTTTTCTTGCCTTCTAGGAGATCGATATTGAATATGATGTATCTCTGTGATTTCAAATCCCCAATATGTGATATTCGGTCCTATAGTATGCCTCTGAGTTTTCTTTCTGGTGCCACAGTTCTGACCCAATTTGGATTCTTCAAGACAAATTTATGCCCAATCTCTTACAATGACCTAATTATTGACTAGTTCAGAAGAGCGAACTTGTACAGCATGCCATGTGTCAATGTTTCCTCCTTCAGCTTTGAAATTGATAAAAAGAAAACTGCAGTCTGTGCACTATCTTCCACTTATTACAGAATTCCAATATGCTTCTCAGAGAGAGAGTTATGACAATTTTCCCAAGGTCACCAATTCAAAAGCCTGCAAAAACCCTAAATTCCACAAATCATATATCCGAAAAATATAGCGAACCAAGATCTGAAATTCAAACACAATCTTCATCAGGATTTCACCCAAGTGGGTTTTTGTTTCAGTATCTTAAGCTTTGCAGAAAAAACAATATAGTGAAAATGCCACGTCGACCTATTTTTAGTAGCGAAATCCTTACATGAGGAGGATATGAGGGTCACAATTTATATAAATGCTTAGGTTGAGAGGGTCTTCAACAAGTGCACATTGGAGGAATTTTATGAGATTAAAAAATTATTAATTATTGACTATTCAATGACCACAGCCAATGATTAGTATCATTCCACAACCCCATGGGGTTTTAGCCCACTAACTAAGGTTATCAACTTCAAACAAAAATATCTCTCAAACTGTGAAGAATTACGTGGCATGCCATGTATCAACATAAACATATCGATAAGTAGAAACCATAAAAAAATATCCTTGGATCGGAATATATTAATTTGGTAGGTCAAAATCCCCATGCAAGATTGGGGTAGCCCCTAGTGCTGCTTGGGTTGACATCAATGGAAACCACTAATAAACAATCTCCCCCTTTGGAATTTATGGCAACACAAGTATTCCCCCTCCGATCATTGCATATATTCCTACAACATTATCTCCCACTTTGACATCAATGGAAAATTGTAACTCCCCCTGACACACAACCATCCTACGGACCTGTACACACTTCCACTCCTCCTTTATTTTCTAAATAAGGAAAATCTAACAAGAACTTGGGAGAATCCCAAGCTTTTGGCGAAGATATTAAAATGCTTCACGAGGTAAAGGTTTAGTGAAGATATCAGCAATTTGTTCTTTTGTACCAACATATTCAAGTTTGAAATTATTTTCAGCAACATGTTCTCTAACAAAATGAGATTTGATCGGAATGTGTTTCATTTTTTAATGCATGACAGGATTCTTGGAGATATTGATGGCACTAGTGTTATCACAGAATATGGGAATAGTCTCTCTAAATTGTACTTGAAGATCTTGCAAAGTTTGTTTCATCCGAGGACTTGAGTAAAACAAGTTGTTGCTGCAATGTATTCTACTTCTACTGTAGATAACAAGATTGAGGTTTGTTTTTGGCTCAACCATGATACGAGACAACCACCTAGATTGAATGTTTCTCCACTATTACTCTTACAGTCATCAATTCTTCTTGCCCAATCTGCAGCTGTAAAGGCTTGAATAATGAGATTGTTACTCTTGGGATACCACAAGCCATATTCTGTTGTGCCCTTTAAATATTGAATAATTATTTTGAAAGTAATAATATGTGATTCTTTTGGTATTTCTTGGAATCTTGCTACTTGTCCAACTACTTGCATAACATCTGGCCAAGATGTTGTTACATATAGAAGACTACCAATCATAGATCTGTATAACCTTTGATCCACATCCTTAGATGAGTAGTTTATGCTCAATTTTTAACCTGTTACCATTGGAGTAAGGACGGGTTTGCAATCTTCCATTTTGAATTTCTTGAGCATTTCCTTGATGTACGTGGCTTGCCATCTAAATATTCCTTTCTCTTGCTGATATATTTGAAGCCCTAATAAGTATGTCAGCTCACCAAGTAAAGACATCTCGAACTCACTTTACCTTTCATCTTTGTATCAAATTTCTTACTTAGTCGATCATCATTGTTACCAAATATTATATCATCCACACAAACCTCAACGATTGCTATATTATCTTTATCTATTTGTACATAAATATTTTTATCAGCAGTACCTTTCTTTAACCCTTGTTAACGTAGATATCCATCAAGATGAGCATAAAATTTTTAGGTCCCTATATTACTAGTATAGTCACTTATTTTTGTTAGTGTAACCACCTTATTGTTATTGTTGTACCGCTGTAACCCAAATTTTTTTATTATTGTACACTTACATTATTATTGTTAGGTTGGCCAGGATTATATTGTGATCTCATGGACTCCTATATATAGAAGGAGGTTTTGTCATTTGTACCATCCAAGAATTGTTAATTTATGTAATTTATTGGAGGTCCCCCTTGAAGTGGCTGATTTCTAAGGCGTTGATCTCTCTGTTCTTCTATTTTTGGAGGTGGTTTCATAACATTTGGTATCAGAGCTTTGGATTCTAGGGTTTCATTGCTCCAAACAGGTTATCGTGGAATTTGCACTATAATTTTTTGTCTATAAAGGTTCACAAGCTAAAATATTTACAGAGCAAAGCTGAAATCATGAGGAACGTCGCGTAAAAATTTCAGATCTTGCTTCATAATATTTTCAGAGATATGATCTATGGAATTAGGGGTTTTTTCAGGCTCCTGTATTTCACATAAAACAAGTCATCGTGGAAGTTTCACTACATATTTTTTTCTACTAAGGTTTTTTTTGCTATACAACAACCCCCCATTTATTTTTTATAAATAGGGACCCTTTAGAAATAAATAGGAAATTATTTTTTATAATTTCCTAAAATAAAAAACTTAGAAAATAAAATTTTCTATTTTTCATTAAAGCGCATCGCATATAACATATCTTATTTCAAAAAGAATTATAAAACGTAGAATATGTGAATTGTGAAATGAGCTCGAAGCCTTTCCGAAGAAATAAATAAATAAAACCTTGTAAAAACATCAAATCATCGTTTTATTTTATTTTCCTTTTTGCATCGCACTTTATTTAATCAATGAAGCTTTAAGAAGAAAATGATATACGTTGCGATACCCACAGACCCAACAAGAAAATAAACCAGGAAATATAAAATCTTTCGCTATCGCAGTCACTTTAAATTTTTCACAATTCGCATTGCGTGCAACTTATAATATATACTCAAACGAAATCCTATAAAAGTTGTGATCTGTGATTTCCGCATATCGCATTTCGCAGCCTTTAAGGGTCAAGCACCACGAAATATTATAAGGAATGATTGCGATTTGCATATTAAATGAATTCAGCGTGTGAAAACAGCTTGTGTCATATCAAATGGAATTTAAGATCTTAACATCTTTAAAACAATTGATAGATCTTACGTGTGAAGCCATGTGAAATATTAAATTAGGATTTATGAAATATGATTGATAGATTAACATCTTCTCACATGTGTTTGAAGTAAATGATTGATTTACTCTCATAATACTCCTTATGTGTTAAATTTACTTCGCTCTCAGGAAACCAATTACCAGATTGAAGAAGTTCAAAATGATTAAAAGGGGCAAAGAAATTTCTCAAACGTTGTCCACAGAAGACAAAGATATGTCTTCATTATTTTTAGACACCGTCTATAACAAAGACTACGGCAGTTCGAAATGGGAGGCAATGTATAAACTCTTCGAAGATAAAGGACCAAGGGTGATAAACAAAGTTTCTGCAACAGGCACTGATTCTACCTCTGATGCAACCCTTTTTGACATTGCATGCTCGAACATTCACAGGATAGCTACAAGACCAAAGATTCTTCCTTATACAGACATAGTTAAGTGGGCAATTGACCACTTAAACATTAAAGATAGAATGTTCAAGAATGCGAGAGGAGAAACTATAGGTTCTTTCAAAGCAAAGGATTTAGCAGCAATGTATCACCTACCAACTCCGCAGCAAAAATACGACAATAAATATCTGCAGACTTTCAAAGAAAAACATCTAGATCTTATCAAAGTCATCCATGAATGGAAGGACAATGAAGGGAAATTGAAGAAAGATAAGTCTGGTACATACCCAATTACACAAATTCATAATCCTTATTGTTATTCCACTGGTATGTTATGTAGAATATTTTCCAAGCCTGATAGTACTAGATTTTCAAGAGATTTGGTTCCCCTAATTGACACAATCGTCAATTCATCTATCTTAAATTGGGCAAACATTTTATCCAATTACCTAGCCAAGCATATAACTAAAAATAGGAATAAAAGAACTGTTTCACCCAAAGAAATACCTCCTTTTTATATGTTTTCCTATTTCATGGATGCTATCTGTTTTACTTCTAATTTTCCTACCATGGGTTGGAAATGGACCACCAAAAACCCTACCCCGATTTATATCTACCACAGAGAACTTTGGGATTCTGAGTTCCACTTACACTTCTATAAAATCTGCTATGGAGTCATATTGCCCATAAATCAGATGATTTTCAACAAAAAGGCTCCTACGGTTTTTGAAGAAGCCAATGTAGATATTCTTCAAGTAGCTAGATGGTTTGCTGAAGAAAAGTTCACATATATTGGAGTATTTGGGAGTTATGCTCCTCCCCATGTTTTACCTTACTATGTTCCAAATAAATTACTTGCAAAAGAAATAGCCTATCAGCTTGTCAACGGTGTCACAAAACAGCTAAAGGATGGTAAAAAGGCTATTTGGCTTACTTTCCCTCTATAGTGCGGCACCTTTGCTCTAGCTAATATTGGCCACACATTCAAAGAGGTTCCTAAGATTCAGTTATTGAAATTGGCATTTATGCCAGGAAGATTATATGATCCCAATGATGTGATTAAAAATTACATCACAGAGTTAAAAATGAAGCCTTTTCTAAAGGAAGCAGATGAACTTGATGACTTCTTCCAAGGCATGGAAAATTTCTCTGATATTATCAAATATGTCTCTAGTCAATTAATTCAAGAGGATGTTGAATATTTTCAAGCATATAGAAACAAGAGACTAGAAAACGTTGCTTTCAATTTGTTGACTATTGAAGATGAAAAACTCACTCCAAGTGTTAGTCTAGATGATGAAATGAAAGATATCTCTGAAAATGAATCAGGTCAATCACAGTAGCAGTCTGATAATTCAAATCAATCTGAAAATGAATCTGAATCTAAGAAAGCAAATTTAGAAATTGACCAAATTATTCAAGAGATAGAAGTGCTGGAGAAAACAAGGATCAATGGGAAAAAATCAAATTCGGAAACATTTCAACATAGTCATAGCATGTTAGATCAGTCCAAGCCGTCTCAAGTAAAATGTCTGATGAATGAATGGGAATAATTTTCTGAAGCAATAAAGACTCCCAAAGAAAATCCCAATACTGATCAAGCATCAAGTTTCCAAACACCAAAACCTTCACATAAAATAGTTGAGACTGTCCATCTACTACAAAGAGTTCCAGCAATGCATGACAAATAAATCATACCGGCCTACCCTACAAATTAGATAGTTCTACGGATTAAAGATATTCCTTCATTAGATATTTTCTATAGTCCTAGCTACAAGGTTGTAGTTAAAAGAAATAAAATAAGAAGGATTTATGAAACAACTCCAAAACCAACAGATGAATCAGTTGATGTACTTTGGAAGGATTCCTTAGATGATCCCACTGAACATCTAACCAAGTTATCACAATATGTAGGAGCATATGCCACCGCTATTGTTGATAAAGCTACTGAGGTTAGAGTATTGTTGAAACAAAAGGAAGCCAAAGTAAAATAAATAGAACAATTGTTAAATGAAGAGAAATCCAAGTCCATTGAGCAGATCAAAATAAGCACAACCCAATCTCATGAAGATATTAAAAGCCTCAAATCAAAGTATCAAACAGAGCTTAATGAAAAGAAAGCACATCTGGAGAGAGAAATGGCTGAGTTACAGAGTCAACCATAGTTAGAACATTTCATCAAAGAAGCACTTGATGTAAACACCATATTAAATAAAGAACAAGAAGTGTTTTCTCATCAAGCTTCCATGATTGATTCTTATTGTGATTCCAATAAGATAATGATTCAGCAAATAGCAATTCAGAAACTGGAATGTGAAAGACTTGAAAAGAAAATTGAAGAACACATTCAGTGGCAAATTTCAGAAACAGGAAAGCAAGCTAATATACCACAAACAGATAAGCTTCACAAAGAACTGTTATTCGCAGAATGGATAGCACAAATTAATCAAGTAGAGAAAGTAGAAACGAAGACATCCAAGAAATGAAATGAGATTATTCAGTCTATATGTGATCAATTGTTTAAAACAGAACTTCCTAAAGAAAACACGCCTGATGTGTTTTCCGGAACAAGAGAAGTAGAAATAAAATGGAGACAGAGAGCAGATACACAAGAGGAAATGATCAAAAAATTTAATAAGTTTGATCAGGAAAATTACTGTAATTTTCTAATCAAACCTTACCATCAACATCAAACTCTTTAGTCTCTTACAGATTCAGCAAAAATATCTCAGTCAGTAATCTCAAATGTTATTTTCAAGGGACAGATTCGATCACAGATATCACAGCCAGCTTAACTTAAATAAATGCTAGATATTTGTCAACTTCGTGATCACACTCAGAAAGAAGGGCAGGATTTGCAAAATCAGGATTGTTAGTTTAAAATTCCTAGATTATTGTTTAAGTTAAGCTTTTAGAGAAAGGTTGTTTGAAACCTCCTCTACATTTTTGTAATAATTAAATTTTAGTTTATAGTTATTTTAGTATTTAAACCCTTCTCATGCATTTGAGAAGGGTCCATAATTTTATTGAGAACATTTGCAAAGAATAATTGATTGTAAGTAAGTTTGTGGATGTCTTGATAAAATAATGGAACACGGCCTTTTTAGTTATATATCATTTTGTTGATCATTGTTGATGCACTTTTGTATTATTTGAAAGTCTTACTAATAGAAGAGTTGAATGTGACATATTATCATTGATCAGATGAACAGGATAGTACACATCTGGTACTATTATCATGTATGCTAGTTCTGTTTTGAATATTAGTGATGAATCCAGCTTTCATGAATTATATATGAAATCGATTGTTTTTGTATAAAATATCAATTGCACTATCGTATGATATAAAGATAGAAATTGGTTTGTTTTATATATAATCATCAAATATATGCGATATGTTTCTCATTTTCTTTTGATTAACTATTTTTCAAGAGAATCGTCTTACAAAGTAATAATTCTATTAAATCTGTGATGATCTTAATCATCACAGATTGAATAGATATCATTCTAGATCACATCAAATTAGTATTATCTCGGGTTAGATTAAATTAAACTTAATTCATATTTTTTCATTTTAGAATAAATTTGTTTTAGTTTTTAGTAATTCTTCATGCAAATCCTTTGAGATAAACCCAAAAATCAAACAAAAAAACCAACTCTGGGAAACTGGTCCCATTATACCCAGTCAGAGCCACTATCCCAAAAGGAAAAGGAATTGTCTTAAGTTCTGGACAGGGTGGTTATCCCCTTTGTTGTTGCCATAGATTTCTGAGTCCTCATTATTTTTGGCGCTAGAAGGAGGGCGACTATGAATGGCATATAAATCTAAACCTCAAAATATAAGCCCTCATAAGAGTCGATCTCCCCAAAAGAATTCTACAACTTCTCGATCACATTTTAGATCACCAACTCAGAAATCGGAAATAGTAGAAACCTTTCCATCATCTCCTGAAGTATCTTGACAGTCATCTGCTTCAAAATTCACTCCCGAGTCTCCCGAAGTTCAGTCTTTAATTCAGAAATTAGAAGGAATATCTATTTCTGTTGAAAATCCTGTTAACCCAGAAGCTTCTGAAGAAAGTGTTACTTCTCTATTTAGAGAAACTGGTATATTAACTAGATCCAAAAGTGAGAAACTTGGAATTTCACCTTTTGAATTTCCAATTGAATCGGTTCGCAAAAAAGTTTCTATATCCATATCTAAGTCAGATACAAGTGAAATTACATCAAATTTTCCTTTGTTTACTTCTTCATATCCTCTTACTCAATCTGCATCTTCTCAGTCTTCCATTTCCTCTACTCAAACAATTAGTGCTATTACAAGTAGTAATGTTCCAGTTGTAAGTTCTTCATTCATTCCCCCTACTTCTAGATCTACTTATGTATCTTCAAAAACTTCTAAGCCAATTATGGCCAACTGACCTTGGACGAATCATGGTGTTGTATTGATATCAAATCCAAATCCTCTTCTAGATCATCCGTAAAAATGGTTACCTAAATATAATCTAGATGATGGTCTTCCTGCGGAAGAACATATCAATAATTTTATGTTGGCCATGAATCTTAATGGAGTTGCTCATGAAGATATTGTAGTCATATTTTTTCCTTATACTTTACAAGGATCTGCGGGATCCCAGTATTTTTCACTTCCAGTAGGAGCCATTACCGATTGGGCAACTTTTGAGCAATTTTTTCTTGCAAAATTTGGAGATGATAGAACTGTTGCATCCCTAATCAATTCTCTTTCCAATCTTAAAACAAATTCAAGGGAAAGAATCAAATATTTCAACTCCAGATTTAACAAGTTATTAAACAAAATTCCAACTGCTTCCAAGCCTGCCGTTGATGTACAAATAGAGTGGTATATTTCTTCTTTGCCGTCTAATATAGCTATTTTTTTAAATAGAGCTAGTAAAGCTACCCTCTTAGAAAACATGAAATAAGCTCTTGTTGTAGAGAAAAGAATCTTAGCATTAGAAAAATGTTCAGAGATCGAAGACAGGAAATCCAAGAAAGTGACATTTAGTCAAGATTCTAAAAAAAAAGTCTCGAAAGATCCATTTGATCTTGAAGGTCTTCAAAAAGTATTAAAGACTATGTCAAATGACATGATTGAAATAAAGAAACAGGTTGCTAAAACTTCAGCCCCTAAGAAATCATTTCGCCCATTTAAGAAAAATCCTTCTTCATCATCTCAGCCTCCAAATGTGATTTCGAATGTTGAATCCAATCAAGATATTGAAGATCCCTCACCATTTGAACAAGAACCATAGTCTAAGGAAGAATTTGAATTGAATTGTTTATGCGATTTCATTCTCCCCACAGCGGAAGAAAGTGAAGCTATGCTTGTGTCTACAAGAAGTAAATCTTCTTCTGATTCAACTGTATCAAATCAAAAATAGAAATCTCTCCCCACCAAGGAGAAAACAATAGCCAAAAAATCTAAAACTGTTCAGACAGATCCTATTTTATCAGATCCTAATACAACTTCTAAAACTTTGATAGTTTCAAATACAGTGGAATATAATATAGTTGAAGATATGAAAAATACCAAAGCAAATATTTCATTACATGAAATGACCAAACTCAAACAACAGCAGAAATTTTTTCTTAGAGAACTCAAAGAAATCCCTGTAGATCCCATACAACCACCAGTTATAGCCCAAGCTTCTAAAGATATGGGGAAACCTCCATCATCCCCAAATAAATTAAATCCCAAAGATCTTGTTTTAATTGGTGATAGATCTATTTCTCACACTCCTCCTTTACTTTTGACTTATGAGATTTTCAACAAAAATGTTCATAATTATCTTATTGATTCAGGAGCTTCTTCAAACATTATGCCAAGAACAGTGTGTACAAAATTGAATATCACTCCTCAAAATTCAGTTGTACATATAGTTCAATTGGATAGAACAAGAGTCGAAGTTATTGGAGAAATGTTGTATGTATCTATTAGGTTATCATCCAATCCAAAGGTACTACAAGTAATTGATATTTTGGTCGCAGACATCCCTGAATTTTATGGTCTTATTTTAAGCAGGGATTGGTCTGAAAAGTTACATGGATATTTTTCTACCGATTGGTCACACACGTGGTTACCATATAATGGAAAACCAAATCAAATCAGAATTGAACGTGAAAAATTCATGAAACATACAGTCGCCGAACTAGAAGAAGAAAATGAACTTGTAGCTTTTACCAATAATATTATTGGAAATTATTCAGCTAAATCGTTTCTTGGATCATTCAATGCCCAGATTTCACCTTTTTCAACAAACACTACTATTTCTCAAATTGAAAACTTTTCTCAAATAAACACTTCTAGATGTGTTAACCTTAGCAATCAAATTCCAAAACAATCTTCATTTTGGACTCTATACTTTGATGGTTCAAAATCAGAAGATGGTGCAGGAGTAGGTTGCATTTTAATCGATCCACAAGGAGAGAAAACAATGTTAGCTTGCAGAATTGAATTTCAATGCACAAATAATACTACTAAATATGAAGCATTGATACAAGGTCTATACAAAACTATTGGATTGAATGTTAAATATTTGCAAGTATATGGAGATTCTGAAATAATTGTTAGACAAGTCAGAAATACAATTCATTGTATTTCTGGACATTTGAAACATTATCAAACTTTAGTTCAGAGTCTTACTTCCCATTTTACTGCATTTAATATCTCCACAGTTCCTGGATTATAAAATGCAAATTCTGCTTTACTTGCTAATGTAGCATCTCGACTTATACCATCCGAAGAATTTAGTCCAGATAGATTTTCAATTGAGTTAATTTTTAGGCCTTCCATTACTGATAATGTAACAAATTGGAGAGTATTTAACAATGATGCAGATATAGTAGACTTTCTTACATCAAACAGAGCTTATGAAGGTCAAATCGTAGATGAACATGAACATGATTTACAGATTGAAGATAAACCAAATACTAATCCAATCCCAAAATTTGTAGTCAAAATGGAAGATCTCTATGATTTGAAAGATAGATTTAAGAAGATGAAAAATTCAAAAACTTAGAGTTCTACTTTAAAATTTGAATTGATTAACCTTGGTACACCAGAAAAACCTCAAAACATCAACTTGGGTCTTGGTTTAAAACCTAAAGAAAGGATGCCATTCATTAAATTGTTGAAAACATATAAAGATATCTTTGCATGGGATTATTCAAATCTTAAAAAATATGATACTTCCATAATTCAGCATACCATACCTATGATGTCAGATGATAAGCCTGTTCAACAAAAACTTAGAAAAATTCATCCGAATTTAGAAATTCAAATTAAATCTGAATTAAATAAAATGCTCAAAGCCAAATTCATTTTTCCTGTTAGACATTCGAAATGGGTGTCAAACATGGTCCCAGTTAGAAAAAAGAATGGAGACATTAGGATTTGCATAGACAATAGAAATTTGAATAAATCTTGTCAGAAAGATAATTTCCCCTTACCCACCATGGAACAGATATTACAGTCAGTTGCAAGATCTGAATTGATGTCTTTTCTCAACGGATTTTCAGGATATAACCAGATCATGGTACATCCTGATGATAGATTAAAGACAACATTCAGAACAAAGTGGGGAACATATGCATACCAAAAAATGCCTTTTGGGTTGATTAATGCTGGTGCTACATTTCAACGTGCTATGGATATAGCTTTTAGAGGACTAATCAATAGCTCAGTTGTTATATATTTAGATGACATTACTATTTATTCTAAGCATAGACGCAATCATGTTAATCACCTAAAACATATAATTGAAAGATGTAGAAAATATAGCATTTCCTTGAATCCTAAAAAATGTTATTTCGCCTTATCAGAAGGTAAATTATTAGGGTTCATTGTCTCTAAAAAAGGAATCAATATCGACCCTGATAGGATTCAAGAAATTGAAAACATCCCTTTACCACATAATAAAAAAACGATGCAATCATTTTTAGGAAAAATAAATTTTCTAAAAAGGTTTGTTCCTGATTTTTCCCAAATCATCTTACCCCTACAATCAATGATCAAGAAAAATTCAATTTTTAAATGGTAAAAGGAAGAGAGGAATTCTTTTGAGTTGATTAAAAAATCCATCATTGAAGCTCCCTCTTTAACAACTCCTGATTTTCTTAAATCATTTGTATTATATACATTTTCTTATGATACATCATACGCAGCAGTTTTGACACAGTTAAATGATCAAAGCATTGAAGCACCGAATTCATTTTTTATTTCTAACCTTCAAGGTGTTAAGTTAAATTATTCAGCTGTGGAAAAACAAGCTTATGCTGTGTTCAAATCTTTTCTCCTAAAAACACATACTAAAATAATATTACCTTACTCAGCAGTAAGGAAATTATTAATCCAACGAGAAGTAGGAGAGAAGAGAGCAAATTGGGTTACTACACTTCAATAATATGATGTAGAGATACATCCTGCTAAAATTGTTAAAGGACAAGGTCTTTGCAGGATGTTAACTGGAGCCTCTCATTTACCAACAGAATAAAATCAATCAAATGAAATACAACTGTCCAAGTTAAGCCTAAACGACTCTCAGTCACAATATGCTAATCTGAAATTTTTCTTGAAAAATGGATATGCTCCATTATATCTCAATTATACATCAAAGCGTGCTCTTAGGCTTAAACAAAATAAATATCAACTCATAGCTGATGTGTTATTTAGGAAAAATTATGATTTTGTATTATTGATCTGTTTAGAAAAAACTGAAGCTGAAAAATGAATGCAGTAATTACATGATAGACCAATTGGAGGTCATTTCGGAGGAAACACCACAGCTCATAAAATACTGCATGCTGGTTACTATTGGCCAAATCTATTTAAATATGCACATGAATATGCGAGAAAATGTAAAGTATGTCAAACTGCAGCGAGAAGAGAAAGGAAAGCAGCATTTCCACTATAGCCAGTAAATATCCAACAACCATTTCAACAATGGGGGTTAGATATTATAGGTGAAATAACTCCTAACTCTTCAAAACAGCACATGTATATTCTTACTGCAACTAATTATTTCACAAAATGGGTAGAATCTATCCCATTAAAGGTGGTTAATACACAAAGTATTACAGATTTTATTGATCAATTCATAATCACCAGGTTTGGTCTCCCATCAGCTTTGATATCTGATAATGCTTCTTACTTTTCCGGAAATGCCATGATAGAATTTTCTTTGAAAATAGGTTTTAAATTAAAATACTTAGCTAACTATTATCCACAAGGTAATGGATTAGCTGAATCTACAAATAAAAACCTTATCAGAATCATCAAACGAACTATAGAACAAAATCACAAAAATTGGCACAAAGCACTATTATTTGCTCTTTGGGCAGACAGAATCACCCAGAAAGCCTCAATAGGTACTTCTCCATTTGTGTTAGTTTATGGGAAAGAAGCAGTTCTACTCACAAACATAACAATACCATCATTTGCTTTAGTGCAGTTTATTGATGAAAATCCTTCATCTTCCCTTCAACTTAGACAAGATAAAATTCTTAAGTTAGAATAAGGAAGAGAAAAAACCAAACAAACTCATATTGATCATCAACAAATAATAAAAGCCTCATTTGATTCAACTTTTTTCAGTCTAAATAATTTTCAAATTGGTGATTTGGTATTGAAATGGGACAAAGCGCATGAGGAAAAGGGTAAACACACAAAGTTTCAAAAACTCTGGCTAGTTCCATTTCAAATAATTGAAGAAATAGGCCCATCAACGATTTTGTTTCAAGATTTATCAAGAAAAAATAATTCTTTGCCTGTTAATGGGAAAATTTTGAAAAAATATTTCTCATAGGAGGTAACCCCTTCTATCCTTGTATATTAAAATCTTTTTTTTTCTTGTAAAAATAAAAGCTTGCTTGGTACTGATAGTTGGCCTTTCAAAAAAAATCTCAGATGACTTTCTTTTGATTTTTCTTTTCACTTATAAAAATGAAAATGTTAAGGAAGGAAAATTGAAAGATTTAGAGAGACAGATTGGTTTTATCTTTCTAAAAAATGAAATTTCAATAAAACAGTTATTTTTTTTTATGAATTCTCATTTTTATATAGCATGAATATTCTTTTATCAGTCAAGAAAACAAATTTTAATATAGTAAGAAACCTTCTTGCAGAAAAGCAATCTAAAACTCAACATTATCATCCAGTATCTTAAAAAGACCTATGATTCATCCCATCCGGAAAATCTTATAAATTTTCAAAAGGAATTCAAAAGAAAAAAAATATATATGATTTGAAGAAAAACTTAAAAGATAATAAGTCTCATCATGAGCTTGTTTACCATGTTCATAAAGAAATAGTTAAACTGACATTACTAATACTGTCTACCAAAACAGTGTAATGACTTGAGATTATGTCATAAAGACAAGGGGTCTCATCAAGAGCCAGCTTGATCAGTTTAATTACTATTTGTGAATGGCATTGTCATTATTTGGTTACCAATCCAAGACAATGGCTTTTAAGTAGATAAAAATATATAAAAGAAAGTTCTCATAAATTAGAATTTACTTATGAAGATTATAAGAAATATTGGATGGGAAAATGGATCATAGCTGGGTAAAACGTAACCCTGCCAAAAGCTTAAAATTTCCTATTGGAACAGAGGCTCTATCTGTGATAAAAGAGTAAATTTATATAAAGTTGATCTGTAAAGGTTATTTAATTTATCATTTTAAACTAATTAAGGACTGATATAGATTTTCATAGCTATATCTTTATAGAGGAATTCTCATGAATAGTGAATAAAATAAATTTTCATTGCTTGGAAAAGATATTATTTATTGAAATTTCTTTCCTTTAACTATTTTATTTTCAAAAAGGTTTAGAATTTTCAAAAATTTTATCAGAGACATCTGGTTCGTCCAAGTGAATCGCCAATTGTTGTGCTATACAACAAGCCCCCATTTATTTTTTATAAATAGCGACCCTTTAGAAATAAATAGGAAATTATTTTTTATAATTTCCTAAAATAAAAAACTTAGAAAATAAAATTTTATAGTTTTCCTTAAAGTGCATCACATATTACATATCTTTTTTCAAAAAGAATTATAAAACGTAAAATATGCGAATTGTGAAATGCGCTCAAAGCCTTTCTGAAGAAATAATTAAAAAAAACCTTGTAAAAACATCAAATCATCGTTTTATTTTATTTTCCTTTTTGCATCGCACTTTATTTAATCAATGAAGCTTTAAGAAGAAAATGATACAAGTTGTGAATGGACCCGACAAGAAAATAAACTAGGAAATATAAAATCTTTCACTATCGCGGTCACTTTAAGTTTTTCACATTTCGCATTGCGTGCAACTTATAATATATACTCAAATGTTATCCTATAAAAGTTGCGATCTGCGATTGGCGCAAATTGAATTTTGCAGCCTTTAAGGGTAAAGCATCATTAAATATTATAAGGAATGATTGTGATTTGCATATTAAATGAATTCAGCGTGTGAAAACAGCTTGTGTCATATCAAATGGAATTTAAGATCTTAACGGCTTTAAAACGATTGATAGATCTTACGTGTGAAGCCATGTGAAATATTAAATTAGGATTTATGAAAGATGATTGATATATTGACATCTTCTCATGTGTGTTTGAATTAAATGATTGATTTACTCTCATAATACTCCTTATGTGCTAAATTCACTTCGCTCTCAGGAAACCAATTACCAGATTGAAGAAGTTCAAAATGAGCAAAAGGGGCAAAGAAATTTCTCAAACGTCATCCACAGAAGACACAGATATGTCTTCATTATTTTTAGACACCATCTATAACAGAAACTGCGGCAGTTTGACATGGGAGGCAATGTATAAACTCTTCGAAGACGAAGGACCAAGGGTGATAAACAAAGTTTCTGCAACAAGCACTGATTCTACCTCTAATGCAACCCTTTTTGACGTTGCATGCTCATACATTCAAAGGATAGTTTTGAGACCAAAGATTCTTAGAAACAGTTCAACATAGTCATAGCATGTTAGATCATTCCAAGCCGTCTCAAGTAAAATATCTAATGAATGAATGGGAAGAATTTTCTGAAGCAATAAAGACTCCCAAAGAAAATCCCTATACTGATTAAGCATCAAATTTCCAAACACCAGAAACTTCATAGAAAATAGTTGAGACTGTCAATCTGCTACAAAGAGTTCCAGCAATACATGACAAAGAAATCATACCGACCTACCCTATAGATCAAATAGTTCTACAGATTGAAGATATTCCTTCATTAGATATTTTCTATAGTCCTAGCTACAAGGCTGTAGTTAAAAGAAATAAAAGAAGAAGGATTGATGAAACAACTCCAATACCAACAGATGAATCAGTTGATGTACTTTGGAAGGATTCCTCAGATGATCCCACTGAACATCTAACCAAGTTATCACAATATACAGGGGCATATTCCACCGCTATTGTTGATAAAGCTACTGAGGTTAGAGTATTGTTGAAACAAAAGGAAGCCAAAGTACAAGAATTAGAACAGTTGTTAAATGAAGAGAAAGCCAAGTCCATTGAGCAGATCAAAATAATCATAGCCCAATTTCATGAAGATATTAAAAGCCTCAAATCAAAGTATCAAACAGAGCTTAATGAAAAGCAAGCACATCTGGAGAGAGCAATGGCTGAGTTACAGAGTCAACCATAGTTAGAAAAATTCATCAAAGAAGCACTTTATGTAAACACCATGTTAAAGAAAGAACAAGAAGTGTTTTTTCACCAAGATTACATGATTTATTCTTATTTTGATTCCAATAAGATAATGATTCAGAAAATAGCAATTCAGAAACTGGAATGTGAAAGACTTGAAAAGAAAATCGAAGAACACATTCAGTGGAAAATTTTAGAAACAAGAAAGCAAGCTAATCTACCACAAATACATAAGCTTCACAAAGAAATGTTATTCGCAGAATGGAGAGCACAAATTAATCAAGCAGAGAAAGCAGTGACCAAGACATCTAAGAAATCAAATGAGATTATTCAGTCTATATGTGATCAATTGTTTAAAAAAGAACTTCTTAAAGAAAACACGTCTGATGTGTTTTCAGGAATAAGAGAAGTAGAAGTAAAATGGAGACAGAGAGTAGATACACAAGAGGAAATGATCAAAAAATTTAATAAGTGTGATCAAGAAAATTACTGGAATTTTCTAATCAAACCTTACCATCAACATTAAACTCTTCAGTCTCTTACAGATTCAGCAAAAAGATCTCAGTCAGTAATCTCAAATGTTATTTTCAAGGGACAGATTCGATCACGGATATCACAGCCAGCTTAGCTTAAAGGAATGCTAGATACTTGTCAATTTCGTGATCACACTCAGAAATAAGGGTAGGACTCGCAAAATCATGATTGTTAGTTTAAAATTCCTAGATTATTATTTAAGTTAAGCTTTTAGAGAAAGGTTGTTTGAAACCTCCTCTACATTTTTGTAATAATTTAATTTTAGTTTATAGTTATTTTAGTATTTAAACCTTTCTTATGCATTTGAGAAGGGTCCAGAATTTTATTGAGAACATTTGCAAAGAATAATTAATTGTAAGTAAGTTTGTGGATGTCTTGATAAAATAATGGAACACGGCCTTTTTAGTTATATATCATTTTGTTTATCATTGTTGATGCACTTTTGTATTATTTGAAAGTCTTACTAATAGAAGAGGTGAATGTGACATATTATCATTGATCAGATGAACAGGATAGTACACATCTGGTACTATTATCATGTGTGCTAGTTCTGTTTTGAATATTAGTGATGAATCCAACTTTCATGAATTATATATGAAATCGATTGTTTTTTTCTGAAATATCAGTTGCACTATTGTACAATATAAAGATATAAATTGGTTTGTTTTATATATGATCATCAAATATATGTGATATGTTTCTCATTTTCTTTTGATTAACTATTTTTCAAGAGAATCATCTTACAAATTAATAATTCTATTAAATCTGTGATGATATTAATCATCACATATTGAATAGATATCATTATAGATCGCATCAAATTAGTATTATCCCGGGTTAGATTAAATTAGACATAATTCAAATTTTTGCATTATAGAATAAATTTGTTTTAGTTTTTATTAATTCTTCATGTAAATCCTTTGAGAGAAACCCAAAAATCAAACAAAAAACCCAACTCTGGGAAACTGGTTGCATTATACCCAGTTCGAGTCACTATCCCAAACGGAAAAGGAATTGTCTTAAGGTCTAGACCGGGTGGTTATCCCCCTTGTTGTTGCCATAGATGTCTGAGGCCTCAACAGGTTTATAAGCTAAAATGTTTAAAGAGTGAAGCGGAAATCCAAAGGAACATTGTGTAACAATTTCAGATCTTGGTTCACAATATTTTTTGTGATATGATCTGTGGAAGTTAGAATTTTTTCAAGCTCCTAAATTTCATCTCAAAGAGGTGACCGTCGGAAAATTGCCATAAATCTCTCTTTAAGCATCAAATTGGAATTCTGTAAAAAGTGGCCACAAGTACACAGACTGTAGTTTCTTGTATCTCAATTTCAGCACCAAAGGAGGAAACAGTGACACGTGGCATACCGTACAAGTTCGCTATACTGAATAGTACAAAATTAGGTCATTGTAGGATATTTGGCATAAAATTTCCTTGAATAATCCAAATCAAGTCAAACCTATGGCATTTGAAAGAAGATTTAGAGGGCTACTACAGGGCCGAATTTCAAATATTGAAGATCCACAATTACAAAGATAATTCAGTTTCATTATCGAGCTCCTTAAAAGAAAGAAAAAGAACAGATATCAGCATTAGGTTCTAAAATTCCCCCTAAAAATAATTCAGCACCCATTAATCCTTTAGAAGGCTCTACTATGACTCATGAAGATGAATAAATGCAACATGAAATGTCAAAATTACAAGAGCAAGTGCACCAAATTTCGCTCTCAGAAAGCACAATAAAAAATGAAATGGAAGTTTTGAAGAAAGGCGTGGAAGCTAAGATGGATGGCATGGAAGCGAAGATGGATGGCATGGAAGCTGGCATGGAATCTAAAATGGATGACATGGAAAACATGAAGAATGATCTAAAAGTAGACATCGAAGGTTTGAGTAAGTTGATACAATAAATGTTTCCTGATGGAGAAAGGATAGTAGAGAAAACTCATGATGAGAACAACATAAATGTTAATCATGATTTTATAAACTCTAATGTTGGATGTATGAACCACCATATTCCAAATATGGATATGAGGAGGTTTTATGGAAACGATACTGTAACATGGATACAACAGATGGAGCAATATTTTGATCTCAATAATGTGCAAAACACACAAAAGGTACGCATTACAACTTTACATTTAGAACAAAATATATTTTTATGGTATCGATGGCTTTTCTCCCGTAAAAAAATTGTCACTTGGTCAATTTTTACGAAGGAAATGATAGCACATTGTGAGGATACAAAGAGAAACACCTTCTTTAGCCAATTGATAAATCTCAAACAAAAGGGTTCGGTGGTGGAGCACATTTAGGACTTCCAAAAATTGAATATAAGGGTAACTGATATTCTAGAGGAACATGGGATTGATGTCTTCATAGGGACTTTAAAGGATAACATCCAACATGAAGTTCATGTTTGGGAACCTGATTCATTAGAGAAGGCATTCAGATTGGCAAGAAAAATTTAATGTAGAATTACAGTGACAAGGAAGCCTACCACTCACATCTATAAAGATGGAAGTGTTGCTATGCATAGACTTCCACAACCTACAATGTTGACACCACAACAATTGGAAGAAAAAATATAAAAAATGATTTGCTACAGTCGTGATAGAAAATAAACTAAAGGTCATATGTGTGCTAAGAAGAAATTATTTTACATAGATTGTGAAGAGGAGGAATAAAATGAACAAGAAACCTCAAAAGAAGAGGATATACACCAGGAACCAACCCTAGAATAAGAAGAAATGAGTCTGACCATATCGTGTAATTCATTGGCAGGTATTACCACTCCTCAAAGTCTCAAGATATAAGGACATATCAAGAAGAAAAAGGTAATATTGTTGATTGATTCGAGTAGTACCCATAATTTTACCCATTGTAAGGTAGCTAAGGAATTGAATTGTTTCCTATAACCAGCACCAGAATGTCAAGTGATGGTTGCAAATGGAGGAACTATAAATTTCTTTGTAAAATGTCATAATATCAAGCTAACCATGGGGGAATATGTATTGAATATTCCAATGCTTTCCATTCCAATGGGAGGTGTTGATGTTGTACTAGGAGTACAATGGTTACAATCTTTGGGGACGATAGCTTTTAATTTGCAAGAAATTTTCTTAAAAAAAAAAAATCGGAAGGAAAGGAAGTTGAATTATGGGGTATCGTAGGGATTCCGGGAAAGATAATAAGCTCTAATGTCATGACAAAGCTTCTGAAGAAATAACAATGAGGCGTAACTGCACAATTATGCTCACTAGAAGTTCCAACATCAAAATCATTTATTTCTCCAGATATCCAAAATGTCTTGGACAATCATTCCAAGGTGTTTGAAACTCTCAAAGGACTCCCACCCATTCATGATCATGATCATGCTATTCATTTGATTCCAGGAAGTGTTCCTCCAAACATCAGGCCTTACAGATATCTTTATGTCCAAAAGAGAAAAATTGAACGTATGATTGCATAAATGTTAGAGGCTGGTATAATTCAACCTAGTCAGAGTTCTTTCTCTCCTCCAGTAGTATTGGTGCACAAGAAGGATGGATCATGGCGCATGTGTCCGAATTATAAGAAGCTCAATATGCTCACTATTAAATATTAATTTCCCATTCATGTGATTGATGAATTATTGGATGAATTACATGGAGCAATTTATTTTACCAAGTTGGATCTTCGTTCAGTATATCATCAAATTAGAATGAAGAAGGAAGATATTCCGAAAAAAATATTTCAAACTCATGAGGGTCATTATGAATTTTTGGTCATGCCTTTTGGCCTTACCAATGCACCTTCTACATTTCAAGGTTTTATGAATTCTATTTTCAAACCCTTCCTTAGAAAATTTTTGCTAGTATTTTTTGATGATATACTAATCTACAACAGGTCTTGGAAGGATCATGTTCAACATGTTGACAAGGTGCTCAAACTATTGGAGGAGAAACAATTATATGTAAAAACATACAAATGTTTCTTTGGAGTACACGAGGTGGAATATCTGGGTCATATTGTATCTCATGAGGGTGTCAAGGTAGATCCTAACAAAATTAAATCCATTAAGGAATGGAAAGTCCCCACAACCATAAATCAGTTGCAAGGATTTCTCGGGTTAACAAGGTAGTATCACAAGTTTGTTAAGAATTATGGGAGAATAACAGCACTTCTAACAACATTATTGAAGAAAGATGCATTTTCATGGAATCCTGAAGCAACTAAGGCCTTTGAACATCTTAAAGAGGAAATTTTCCTTGCACCAGTCTTAGCTATGCCAGACTTCACGAAAACCTTTATTGTGGAATGTGATGCCTCAGGAAATGAAATTGGTGTTGTTTCAATGCAAGAAGGAAAACCCGTTGCTTTTGAAATTCATCCAATCAAAGGAAAGTATTTATAGAAAGCTATTTATGAGAAGGAAATGTTGGCAATACTACATGCACTAAATAAATGGTGACCTTACCTAATGGGAAGACACTTCAAGGTAAAAATTGATCATGATAGTCTTAAACACTTTTTGGAACAAACACTATCTTCAGAAGAGAAGAAAAAATGGGTCACAAATATGTTGGGTTATGAATTTGAAATCATTTACAAAAAGGGGAAGCTAAATGTTGTCGCAGATGCACTCTCAAGAAAGGATGAAGAGGTGGAAGCATTGCTTTGTGCCATTTCTATTATCCAACCAGATTGGATAACCGAAGCAAGGGATGAATGGAAGAAGGACAAAGAAGTGTGGACACTCATTCAAAATTTGCGTGAGTAACCAACAAAGATACCTTCGTCAACACGAGATTAAAACTTACCCAACTTTTGATTATCTCTTTTGATATAACATTTGCTTCCGTAGATTCTAAAATATTTTACATTAGCCTGTTTTCCTTTACATAATTCATATGGGGTCTTGTTGCAATTATTTCTAAGAAGACATTGGTTGACAATGAGGACTCTCATATCAATTACTTGAACCCAAAAATTTTCATCCAATTTTGAGTCCTTCAGCATTTTTCTACCCATTTCCTGTATGGTTTTGTTCTCTCTTTCAGCAACTCCATTTTGCTAAGGTGTTCGTGTTGTTGAAAATTTCCTTTTATTCCATTTTCATCACAGTATTGCTGAAATAATTTGGAAGTGAATTCTCCACCATTATTTGATCTTAGACACTTTATTTTCAAATCAGTATCATTTTCAACCAACTCCTTGTAGATCTTAAAGCACTCAAATGCTTCATATTTTTTCTTTAGGAAACTGACGGTTGTCATCTTGGTATAGTCATCTATAATTAACATGAAACATAATTCTCCTTCTGAGCCTTTAGTTCTCATAGGACCACATAGATCAGTATGTATCAATCCCAATGGATGTGATGCAAAGTGTTATTTTGTTTTAAATTCGACGTTTGTCTTCTTTTTGTGCCAACAGACCTCACATAGTGTGTTGGAAGGTTATAAGATTTTCAAAATTTCTCGTACTAATTCCTTTTTTCTTATCCTAACAAGCTTGTCAAATTTTATGTGACCCATTTTTTTGTGCCATAACTAACTTTCATATTATTTAGCTAGTATACATGCTTTAGTTACTTCATCCAAAACATATATGTCGTTTGGAGCTCGACTTGCTATAGCCACAATTGTACCATACCTGCCTTTCTTGATTTCACATTTTGTGGATTTCAATAGCATTGTGTGTCCTTGATCACACATTTGTCCAACACTAAGAAGATTTTGATTCATGTTTTCAACCAATAGAACATTCTTGGCAAGAGCATATTTGCTTCCAAGAGTGACGGTACATGATCCTATAAAATTTGAAGATCCATCATTTCCAAAGGACACGGTTCCATCCTTCTTCTATTTCAGAGATACAAATTTCTTTCTATCTCCAATCATATGCATTGAGCAACCGCTATCAAGATACCACACATATTTGTTTTTTTGAGCCTTGAGAGTGAGAGCACAATTATCAGTCTTCTTATTCTTCCATGTTCGTTCTGTTAGGCCTCCGTAGTTTGCAAGATTGGAAAGTACAAACGCTGCAGAGCCTACATCAAACCACTATGGAATTTGAGGACCTAGCCATTTTAGATTCAGAGAGGGATCTCTCTATGTATGTGTTCAAAGATATGATCTTTAAGGCTTTTAGTATGATATTAGGCTAGTTATGAGGAACAGGGTTTTTGTTTGTTTTGGTTGGGCAAGGATATAATGAAGATGGAGGAAGTCTATATGAAGGGTGAAGGTGTGAATAAGTGAAAGAATGGTTCATCTGATAAGATAGGTAAGGAGCAGCATCAATCCATTAGGCTATGGAGTCATAAGAGGATTTAATTGGACAACAAGGTTCGAAAGTGGTCCATGGGGCAAGTCATCTATGTCAAAGGATCTCTTTAAGTTGATTTTATGGAATGAAACACTAAGAAATGGAGTGCGGGAAGTCAAACAGATGAGGGAACAAAGGACAAACTAAGATCAGGTAAATACTTTGAAACTAGCCTACTTTTGGTATGCACTTAAGTGAAAAACACAAAAGCAATCTAAAACTAGGTAAGTACTTTGAAACTAGCCTGTTTTTGATATACTTTTAAGAGAAAACATTTTAAGAACGTAGAATAGCTTAAGATCAAGTAAAGACTTTTAACTTAGCCTACTTTCAGCATATTCAAAGGGAAAACATTCATGATAAACATAAAAAGTAGTCTAAGATCAGGTAGGTACTTTGAAACTAACCTGCTTTCAACATACTCTTAAGGGAACTTTTCAAAGCAAATGTTGGAGAAGAAACTAGAGGATAGGGCTAACCATAGACTTCTCTAGCTCAATATTTAATTAGAAAACTTATCAAGAACATTCAAAGACAATATCTCAAGTTGTACTCAGGAAATATGGGCTTACCAACACTTCACTGGTAATACGCTATTGAATTATCTTTAAATAAACAATCAGCAAAAAACATAAAGGATAAAGATTTATCAGTGAGACTTAGGGTACTTTATAAGTAAATCCTAATCTATATTTGATGTTCTTTATCAGAGAATAGTGGGCAGAATGAAAACATACAGAAAAATAAAAATTATAGTGAGAAACACATCACCATTGACATAGACCAGGATCCCATAAATCAACTATTTGTATTTGATGTTCAAACCAGTTACAATATTCAAGTCCAGTAGGTCTCTACAACTTCAAACTCCTCATCTCAGCTTATGTGTCTTCAATTACAAACAAAGCTACAGCAGCTTCAAAAGCTATTTACATACAACAGGTATCCAGAGACCAACCTCTATACTGTCTTCTACAGAAGTATTTATAGAATAATGAGGAGGTGGAGTGCAAGAAGGGTTCATTTGTTCAATTAATACAGAGTAATGGTGTATTGAACTTTGGGAGACCTAAGGGAGAAGATTTCGAATGATCATCTCTATTTTAATCAATTTTACATTAAATTTCATCACCTTCAGTGGCCTTTGTTGACTTTGAGGGTTTTAGGTAGGTTGGTAGTTAATGTTGAGCCGCCTTTTAAAAATATCCCTGACTGTGCATTCATGGTGCCTTCTTTTGAGGAAATAAACCTGTAGGTGGTAGTTTTGGTCTTTATTTCCTTACGGATGTGGCATTTGGAGGATCCTTTTGCTAATTTTTCTATTTTTGTGGCTTTAAAACACTGTTATAACAATGATTCTGCTTTATGCCCTCGTAATCACCTCAGAGTCTTTAATCCTGATCTACTAACTGTGTTTATCTTTACACTGTGTTTTGACCTTAACGCAACAGAATTAAGGCCTTTAATTCCTCCAATCTGTGCTATATCTCTTTACTGTCGAGGTTTTAATCCTTTGAAACTTTAATCTTTGCTGTTGATCCATTTATTTGTGCAGAAATCTTCAAACTGTGTATTAACCTCCAAACTGTCGGATTCAATATTTAAAACTTCACTTTTTCTTTAATTATTCGATCCTCACCTTCTGGCTTTACTATTTTTCCTTTATCACTGTGGACAGGGGACTCTTAGTGAGGTGGAGGGTTTCAAGGGTATGACCAGCGCTTACGCAGCACTGTCCAAACCCACAGATGAATCCAGACAGCCTTTTATTTCATGTTTTAGCCTTCAAACATAGAGGACTTTGGCTCTGTCCCTTCGAGAGTCGAGGAAAATATTTCCGCCCTGAAAGACCATGATAAACACCTGTAAAAATAACAAAATATGTTATAAAAATCCTGCGGGCTGGAAAAATGCTTACAGAGGCTGATGTGGGGGCGGATGAGCATGGGCGGAAGCGGAGATGCAGGCGGAGGAGGGATTTCTATGGTGGAGAGGCAAAAAAATGGTTCAAAATGGAATTTGGCGTGAATTCAGAAAAAAGTGGCTTTGAAATACCAAGGGTGGTTATCACGTTCAATTCGGGTGGTAAGTGGTTTTAGCCGAATCAAACGTGATCAATCATATTGTGCCACGTGGCTTTTTTGATACCGCCGGTATCGCATAACTTTGGAGTGTTAAACTCTGGATGCAAAAATTGTGTGATATAGATCATGGATCGTTGGATGAGGGGGATGAGATCCGATGGTGCGGATTGGGTGCGATGAAAGAGTTGCTCAGGCGAAGACTGTAGTGGGGGACAGGTGTCGAGGCGTGATAGGAAAGGTCTTTTGCACAGTGGATGGTAGGCCCCGGCTGAGTTGAGTTGTCGGGATTTAATCAAGACCGTCGGATCTATAAGATCTATGATGAGGGTTTGATGCCGGAGGTGAAACAAAGAAATGTGTCGAGTGAGCAAGGGATGGAACGAGCAAGCGATGATTGTCAAATCGATAAGTTCGACGGTCAAGATCGCTCGAGAAGAAAGCTTAGCGCTGGGAATTTTCAAAATAAAAATGAATTTTTACAAAGGGCGCAGGGATTAAAAAATAGTTAAGAGGAGGGGCTAGGGATAAGGATGGGGTATGGTCTGGTGGACGTGGGTAGAGGACCGGGGGCTTAAGGAGAAAAGGAATTATCACATCGGAGGAGAATTTGTAAAGAAAATCGAGTTTATAACAATAAAAGGCCGATGTGATGAAGGGGCTAAAGGTTTTAGGCACCCGGTTGCAGGGCCAGGTTATATCGTGGAAGGGGTCAGGGCTCAAACCCAAAGGAGCTTAAGACCTGTGGGTAAAAAAAGGCCTAAAATGAAACCTTTTTAGGTGTTTTTTAAGTGTTTCGATAGGCAAAATGAGGGTTTTTAAATCATTACAAAGGGTTTTTTAATGATTTAAAAGGGATTTTGAAGGTTGCCTTGGGATAATGAGGATAGAATGAAGAGAAAAGGGGATTTTTCAGAGTAAAATAGAGGATGAATGTGCGCTGAGAAATGAGTGAAAAATAGCTTTAGATAATGACAGAGAAAGGTCGAAAAAACAGTATTTTGGATATCAGAATGGCTTCTTGGTGGGTTTTCTTAATGAAACAGTAGTGAAGATTACTTGCTGAGTTTAAGCAGCACAAGAAGGCTTCAAAAATGACCATTTTTGCATGAAAAAAATCTCTTGAAGGCTCAGGACTTATTTTTAACCATCATTTGCTCTGAAAAAAATTTACTGATGGCTAACACGTTCGTTCCATGGCTTCGAATATTCTTTTCAAGGATTTTCAAGTCTGCAGTCTCTGGCTATGTGTTCAAAGTTTCGACATTTTTAACATTAAATATTATTTCTTAAATGTTCAAATCTATTGATGTTTCTTTGATACTGGAAGGTTCATATTTGACATATCTCCTCTAATTGTATTGGTTCCTACGGTACGTACGACATTCTACAGCTTTATGACCAAATTTTCCACATGAATAACAATAGCCATGAAAAATATGTTGGTACCTGGAATGAAATCTTCATCGGGGAATTGTCTTCCAAGGCTATTCTTGCGAATCTTGTCTAATGAAGTCTACATGCCTGTCAGATCTCATAGGTTCATTGTATTTTGTTGTAGAAGGTCCTACTTCTTCTTCTTTGTAACCAAGGCTAGTTCTATCATTATAAGATCGTTGATTTTTGATGAGTTCTTCTAATTCCCTTGAGTTTCTAGCATAGTTTTGGACAGTTTTTCCCTTCTTCACTTCCTTACACAGTGAGACTTCTTTGGCTTCTAATGCTTCCCTTTCTTGGTTTCTTTATTCCAACTTCTTTTGAAGTGACTGTTCAATACATTTGTGTTCTTCAACTTCAATTTTGAGACCTTGAACTTGTTCTTCAAGAGTATTGGAATGGATCTTCTCAGCCTAAAGCTCTTTTATAAGCTTGATTGCCTCCTTAGAATATTCTTCTATGGTCAACCCTTCTTCTTTGTTGTTTGATACCTCTTGTTTATTGTGCTTGGCCATAAACAATACTCTCTCAATGGCTTCTTCTTTGTTGTCATTGTCTTCATCGGATGATGAGCTATCTTCTTTAGAGAGAAAGTTCCTTTTGAATCCTTTCTTTTTTCCTTGCTTGTTGAATTTATTAAAGCCTTTCTTTCCTTTTGAGTTTCCATCACTTCTGTTTAGAAATTTTGTTGTGAAATTACCAACCTCACCACAGCCAAAACATATCAATGGAAGATTACCTTTAAATTTTCCCATGCCAATTTTTAGTTTTCTTGTAAAGTAAGCATATTCTCCATCTGAAAGAAATTCTTCATCAACTTCCTTTTATTCACACTTTCAGGGGCAGGTCTTTGCCTTTGAAGGTTGTTTGTAGTTATTGGTTTTCTTAGATTCAGTGAACACAGTTTCAAGATGCGAAGTAACCTCTTCTTCATCAATTTTCATTTCATATGCTATGAGAACTCCATGTAATTCATCTTTACTGAGTTTGTCCAGATTTGCACTGTATTCTAAGACCGATACCTTTGGGTTAAATCTTCCTCATAATGTTTTTTGTAGCATAATTTGACTAAGCTAAAAGTCAAGAGAGGTTCTGAGAAATTCAAGGTTGTTAAGGAACAGTTGTTAAAATTTCAAGAAGACCTGCAACCGTGCTCAAAAGGGTAACAACAAGCTCAAAGAGGATTCATCATCACATGTGCACTGGAAAAAAAATCAGGGAAGCAAAAAAATTGGAGGTGTAATCTAAGCCAGAGGAGCAGCAAAGAAGAAAATCATGCAGCAAGGATCAAGTCGGGATTATTCCTGTGTAGCACAGTTCAAGAGTCAGGCTGATTGATTCGTTCATAACATTGTACACAGGTCCGGGTCAAGTCGTGCAAATATACATATACAATTAGTGTTCAGAGGCTTAATCACAATCACATGTGGAGGGCCTGATCACATATCACAAATCACAATTGCATGTGGAAGGCCTGATCGTATATCGCAAATCGCAATCACAAAACTCAGGAGGAATAGAACAAGGTTGAATTGCTGAAATGTGAAATCCAATATGAGGACCGGATGTGATATAGTTTGAAGCTCAACTCTAAAGTATTTAAAGTCTAGTCATGGGACCATCTCTCATATTGCACATTGCAAGCTCAGAAGGGATAGAGATCATAAGATAACGAGATTCTTCGAAGTGCGAAGTGCGATAACGAAGCGGACACGATGCAGCTCAGAACTATGATTTAATTTATTCCAATCGCACATTGCACATCGCAAGCTTAGGAGGAATTGAGCTCATGAATATGTTATGAATGCCGAAATGAGAAATGCGACAAGTTTTTATATCACCAATTGCAATTTTCGATCGGCCCCACCTCCACTTTCCACGTCATCCGTTCCTTTATCGCACATCACACATCGCAAGCTCAGGAGGAATGGCGCTCATGAATATGTTATGAATGCCGAAATGTGAAATGAGATAGCGGGACAAACGAGATAGTTTTCAAAGGAAAATTGAAATATCTTTTAAAGTCTAGTGTTACGGTAGTTATAAAGGAAAGTCTGAACGCGGGGCAGACTCAGTTCAAAAAATACCCATGCTACGTGCAGAACAATCCTATGTGTTTGCGGTAGTTTATTAATCAAAGGCTAAATGCTACGGGCACGAGTGGAAGAGGCAGAGTCAAGTAGTAGGTGAAATGATGACAGTGTTCGAAACGTAAAAGCATGGGTAGAGTTGGGTAGAGATGTGTTTATGCAGACTATTAGGATATCATAGCAGAAAACGAAGGAGACACATTAGCAAAAAATCAGATTCAAAAAAAGGATTATATTTTAAGTTTTATTTTGTTTTCTTTGTTAATATTGAAGCTACAATGATTTCCTCGATTGCAATGTAGTAAGTAGTTTAACATTTTAGGCAGTCTAGGAGTTTCAAGAAGCTCGAGCAGTTACAAACTGCTTTTGTTTGTATTTAAGGAAGAGGGAAAGAGAGAGGAGGGGTTCCGAGTTCTGGACCTCTAGGAGACTACATTTTGTACTTCTTTTTCTGATGGGTGAATGAAATAAATAGCAAGTTTCCTACAACATTTGATGGTGATTCGTGTTTCTTGTGTCATTTTATGTTGTTTCTTCCTTAAATGAAGTGAAGTAAAGAAGCAGTTGGTCTCTAATTTATGTTTGTAAGTAAGAGTTAAATAGCCTTAATAAGCAATCCTTCACTCCAAATCCTCTCCCTTCACAAATTCTCTTTGGAACTTCAAATTAATATATTCTGTGTTTACAACATATTATTTTGAGTTTCCTCTCTCTCCATGAATTCTCTCTGAAACTTAACAGTGATAGATTCTCTGTTTACAGCACATTATTTTGAGTTTCCTCTCTCTCCATGAATTCACTCTGAAACTTAAAGTAATAGATTCTGTGTTTACATCATATTACTTTGAGTTTCCTCTACAGTTCTTCTTTTCCATTCAGATATCAGCAGTCAATGGCGTTGTGAAATATTTAATTATTCCGGATCATTAAGGGTTTTAGAAAACTAGTTTCCAGAGGGATAGAACAAAGGCCTCATGATAAAATTATTTCTGTGACACACTTTTAAAATGTCTCAAGCATTGATTCCTTTCACAACTGAGGGATTGTCTCTTAAGAACCAACATTTTCTGGTGTCGTTGCCGGAGACGAACGAGTGAATTTATTTTTCCCTAGGTATTGAGATCTATTTCTTGATGGTGAACAAGATTTAGATATAAAATTTGGTTGTTTATTATTCACTTGGCGACTCCATTGATGAATATTTCATTAGATAAATAATTTTTCTAGCAAGAAAATGAGAAAGTGTCGTGGAAAAAACAGGTATCAGAGTTTAAATCTTTTAAATGAAGTTTTATCTTTCACTATCAGTTTAGTGGTCTATTTTCCCTTACATATCAAGAAGATTGTTTCCTGCTTTATATTCTCAGAAGATTATGAGACCCAAAAAGTACATTATTTAATGGAGAAAGAAGATTTTTCTTCTGCTTGTATTATTGATCTTGAAACAACTTTTTCTCCTAAATATGAAAGGAGAGATGATTGTTGCATTAGAATGCTTGAAGATAATTTGTCACAGTTTGAGCATAAAATTGAGGATTCATCATCTTTGGGTGATAATATTCTACCTCATAAACAATCCACTTCATTCTAGCTTGGAACCAAGGTGATTTTTAAACCCTTTGTGCTGCCTACAGTTCTTCATCAATATCCTTTAAAAATCTTTAAATTTCTACCAAGTTTTTTTGGAGAAAGTGATGAGGTTGTAGCCGAAAAACACCTCCTATCATTTGAATACTTTCTGTAAAAATTTCAAATTATCTATGAATATGTGGCTTTAAGGATGTTTTGTCATTCATTAAAGCGGGGTGCTCAGGATTGGTTCCAGTGTTTGGATTAAGGTTCAATTAGTTCATGGAAAATCTTTCAAGACATCTTAGATATTGGGGCGAGCATAAGCCATATGAAAAGCACATTTTGGAGTTATATTTCATCCATAGGCAAAGTAATGAATTAATCATTGCATTTAATAGGAGGTTTCAAAAAATTCATTTCAGCAAGCCGAAAGAAATTCGACCTCCTGAAGATGCAGCTATGATATACTATTTGAGGGCTCTTTCTAGTGTCTTGGCTTTTTATCTCAAGGAGGGAAAGCCTTACACTCTGGAGCTGATGTTTCTTTATGCACAGGAAATCGAAGATAATGTGTGGGCTTTTAGAAATTTTTCTTGTCATGTTGAAAGAACAATTTTTGTTGAAGACAAGAGGGCCTGTCAAGAAAACATTGGAATTTCTTTACAAGAGAATGAAAATTCAGAGATGAACAAGGATTTTCAAAAGGTGTCAAAGGATTCCTGTATTGCTGAAACATAAGAATTTAAGCATTCTGAAGATTCTGGTCAAAAATTTGTTGCAACAACTGAAGTACACGTTGAAAGCCTGGAAGATCATTACAATGTTCATAATTTTAATGATTCTGTGAATATAGGAGAAACTAGTGGAGATCCTTAGGTGTGTTTAGAGGATGGGGGAGATTTTTGTCAAGAAATGGCACTATATGAAGAACATCAAAATTATGAGGAACAAACCTTAGATTTATCTTTTCGGCCTAAATGGTTGTCAGCAGAAAACAACAATCAATATTCTCACATGCAACCTCTAATTACGGAGTCAAAAAGTGAAGGAAGTTGTCATGTTCAAAGAATTCTACATCAGCAAGATGTTCAAGAAAAGGAGGTAGCAGAAAATTGGTCTCATTAGTTCTATGATCTAGTAGCTAACTATCTGAAAAAATTCTTTTTTCAGCAACAAGCATTTATGCAAAGGTATGTGCAAAGCTTTGTATCTGGAAAACTTTCATGGTACCTCCCTATTGTGATCTTCAAATTTCAATAGTATGGAGGCATTAGGTCTAACATGCAGATGTTGGATTGGTGCCATCGGAAGGCTAACTTTACTTGATTAAGTTCAAACATGAATACATCTTTAGGATTTGTGCATAAATAAGCTTAGAAGTTGAGCATTTTTAGTTGTAGTATTTCTAGTTTGGTATTTTTAGTTTAAGAATAAAGGAATAATTCCAAAGTGTAGCAGGTTTCGGGAGGATTTCATACTAGATCAACTCCCATTTGGGATTGACTCCATGCCCAATAACGGCTACTGATCTACAAGTGCTCTTTGACTTTATGCCCAATAAAGGCTATTAATCTACAAGTTCTCAGCACTCTTCTACCAAAGTGTTGTCCCCAATTGGAGCTAGATGTTGTAGTATAATTTGATTTATCTAAAAGTCATGAGAGGTTCTGAGCAATTCAAGGTTGTTGAGGAACATTTGTTAAAATTTCAAGAATACCTACAACATGCTCAAAAGGATAACCACAAGCTCAACAAGGATTTATCATCACATGTGCACTGGAACCAAAATCAAGGAAGCGGAAATATTGGAGGTGTAATCTAAGGCAAAGGAGCAGCAAAGAAGAAAAGTGTTCAGCAAGGGTCAAGTTGGCCTTATTCGCGTGCAGCACAGTTCAAGAGTCGGGTCGATTGATGCATTCAGAACATTACACACAGGTCGGGGTCAAGTAGTTCAAATTTACATACAGAACCAGTGTTCGGAGGCTTAATCGCAATCGCATGTGGAGGGCCTGATCATATATCACAAATCGCAATCACATGTGAAAGGCCTGATCATATATCGTAAATCGCGATCACAAAGCTCATGAGGAATAGAACAATGTTGAATCACCGAAATGCAAAATCTGATACAAGGACTAGATGCGATATAGTTTGAAGCACAAATCTAAATTATTTAAAGTCTTGTCATGGGACCCTCTCATATATCGCACATCGCAAGCTCAAAAGGGATAGAGATCATAAGATAACGAGATTCGCCGAAGTGAAAAGTGTAATAACGAAGTGCACGCAATGCAGCTTAGGTCTATGATTTAATATATTCCAATCACACATCGCATATCGCAAGCTTACGAGGAATGGCACTCATGAATATGTTATGAATGTTGAAATGTGAAATGCGACAAATTTTTATATCGCCGATTGTGATTTGCGATCAGCCCCACCTCCACTTGTCAGGTCATCCCTGCCTTTATCGCACATCGCACATCGCAAGCTCAGGAGGAATCACCCTCATGAATATGTTTTGAATGTCGAAATGTAAAATGCGATAGCAGGACAAACGCGATAGTTTTCAAAGGAAAATTGAAATATCTTTTAAAGTCCAGTCTTATAGAAGCTACAAAGGAAAGTCTGAATGAAAGGCAGACTTGGGTAAGAAAATACCTCACGCTACGTTCTGAACAACGATATGTGTTTGCGATAGTTTATTAATCAAAGGCTAAACGCTACTAGCATGAGCAGAAGAGGCAGAGTTGGGTAGTAGGGAAAATTATGATAGTGTTTGAAATGCAAAAGCATGGGCAGAGTCGGTTAGAGATATGTTTATGCAGACTGTTATGATATCACAGCAGAAATCAAAGGAGACACATCAGGAACAAATCAGATTCAGAAAAATGGATTATATTTCAAGTTTTTATTTTTTTCTCTTTGTTAATATCGAAGCTACAATGATGCCCTCAATTGCAATGTAATAATTAGTTTAATATTTTAGGCAGTCTAGGAGTTTCAAGAAGCTTGAGCAGTTACAAACTGCTTTTGTTTATATTTAAGGAAGAGAGAAAGAGAGAGGAAGGGTTCTGAGTTCTAGACCTCTTGGAGACTAAATTTTGTACTTCTTTTTTTATGGGTGAATGAAAGAAGCAGCAATCTTCCTGCAATTATTGATGGTGATTCGTGTTTCTTGTGTCATTTTATGTTGTTTCTTCCTTGAATGAAGTGAAGTAAAGAAGCAACTAGTCTTTGATTTACGTTTGTAAGTAAGAGTTAAATAGCCTTAATAAGCACTCCTTCACTCCAACTCCTCTCCCTTCACAAATTCTCTCTGGAACTTAGAAGTAATAGATTCTTTGTTTACAACATATTATTCTGAGTTTCCTCTCTCTCCATGAATTCTCTTTGAAAATTAAAATTAATAGATTATGTGTTTACAACATATTATTTTGATTTTCCTCTCTCTCCTAGAATTCTCTCTGAAACTTAAAAGTAATAGATTTTGTGTTTACAACATATTATTTTGAGTTTCCTCTACATTTTTTCTTTTCCATTGAGATATCAGCAGTCAATGGCATTGTGAAATATTTTATTATTTCAAATCATTAAGGGTTTTAGAAAACTAGTTTCCAGAGGGATAGAAAAAATACCTCATGATAAAATTATTTCTGTAACACACTTTTAAAATGTCTCAAGCACTTAGATCCTTTCACAACCAAGGGATTGTCTCTTAAGAACCAACATTTTCTGGTGTCGTTTCCGGGGACAAAGGAACGAATTTAATTTTCCATGGGTATTGAGATCTATTTCTTGATGGTGAACAAGATTTAGATATAAAATTTGGTTTTTTATTATTCACCTGATGACTCCAGTGATGAATATTTCATTAGATAAGGAATTTTTTTGGCAAGAAAATGAGAAAGCATCATAGAAAAAACGGGTATCAGACTTTGAATATTTTAAAGGAAATTTTATTTTTCATTATCAGTTTAGTGGTCTATTTTCCCTTACATATCAAGAATATTGTTTCCTGCTTTATATTCTCAAAAGATTATAAGGCCCAAAAAGTAAATTCTTTATTGGAGAAAGAATATTTTTCTTTTACTTGCATTATTGATATTGACACAACTTTATCTCCTAAATATGAGAGGAGAGATGATTGTTGCATTACAATTCCTGAAGATAATCTATCACAGTTTGGGCATAAAGGTGAGGATTCATCACCTTTGGGTGTTAATATTCTACCTCATAAACAATCTACTTCTTTCCAGCTTGGAACCAAGGTGATTTTCAAACCCTTGGTGTTGCCTACATTTCTTCATCAATATCCTTTAAAAAGCTTTAAATTTCTGCCAAGTCTTTCTTGAGAAAGTGATGAGGTTGCAACCGAACAACACCTCCTAGCATTTGAATACTCTCTGGACAAATTTCAAATTATCTATGAAGATGTGGCTTTAAGGATGTTTTTTCATTCATTAAAGCGGGGTGCTTAGGATTGGTTCTAGTGTTTGGAGGAAGGCTCAATTAGTTCATGGCAAAGTTTTCAAAACATCTTTCTTAGATATTGGGGCGAGCACAAGCTGTATGAAAAGCACATTTTGGAGTTATATTCCATCCAGAGGCAAAGTAATGAATCAATTTTTGCATTTAATAAGAGGTTTCAAAAAATATATTTCAGCATGTCGAAATAAATTCAACCTCCTGAAGATGCAGCTATGATATACTATTTTAGGGCTCTTTCTAGTGTCTTGGCTTTTTATCTCTAGGAGAGAAAGCCTTCCACTCTGGAGCTGATGTTTCTTTATGCACAGGAAATCGAAGATAATGTGTGGGCTTGTAGAAATTTTTCCTCTCATGTTGAAAGAACAAGTTTTGTTGAAGACAAGAGGGCATGTCAAGAAAACATTGGAATTGCTTTACAAGAGAATGCAAATTCAAATATTAACAAGGACTTTCAAAAGGTGTCAGAGGAATCCTGTATTGCTGAAACACAAGAATTTAATCATTCTGAAGATTATGGTCAAAAATTCGTTGCAACAACTGAACTACACGTTGAAAGCCTGGAAGATAATTACAATTTTCATAATTTTAATGATTTTGTGAATAGAGGAGAAACTAGTGGAGCTCCTCAGGTGTGTTTGCGGGAGGGGGAGTATTTTTGTCAAGAATTGGCATTATACAATGAGCATCATAATTATGAGGAAAAAACCTTAGATTTCTCTTTTCAGCCTAAATGGTTGTTAGCATTAAAAAACAATCAACCCTCTCACATACAACCTCAAATTGAGGAGTCAAACAGTGAAGGAATTTTCCCTGCTAAAAGAAGTCTACATTAGCAAGATGTTCAAGAAAAGGAGGCAACAAAAAATTGGTCTCATCAGTTCTATGATCCAGTAGCTGACTATATGAAAAATTTATTTTTTCAGCAACAAGAATTTATGTAAAGGTATGTGCAAAGATTTGAATCTAGAAAACTTTCATGGTACCTCCCTATTTTGATCTTCAAATTTCAACGGTATGGAGGAATCAGGTCTAACATGTAGATGTTGGATTGGTGCCATTGGGAGGCTGACTTCACCTAATTAAGTTCATACATGAATACATCTATAGGAGTTGTGCATAAATAAGCTCAAAAGTTGAGAATTTTTAGTTGTAGTATTTCTAGTTCAGTATTTTCAGTTTCATAATAAAGGAAGAAGTACAAAGTGTAGCAGGTTTTGGGAGGATTTCATACTGGATCAAATCCCATTTGGGATTGACACCATGCCCAATAACGGCTACTGATCTATAAGTGCCTTTGACTCCATGCCTAATAAAGGCTACTAATCTACAAGTTCTCAGCACTTTTCCACCAAAGTGTTGTCCCCAATTGGAGCTATATGTTGTAGCATAATTTGACTCAGCTAAAATTCAAGAGAGGTTCTTATCAATTCAAGGTTGCTGAGGAACAGTTGTTAAAATTTCAAGAATACCTACAACATTCTCAAAACGATAACCACAAGCTCAATGAGGATTCATCATCACATGTGAACTAGAACCAAAATCATGGAAACAACAACATTGGAGGTGTAATCTAAGCCAGAGGAGAAGCAAAGAAGAAAAGCGTGCAGCAAGGGTTAAGTCAGGCTTATTTGCGTGCAGCACAGTTCAAGAGTCATGTCGATTGATGCGTTTATAAAATTACACACAGGTCAGGGTCGAGTCATCAAAATATACATACAGAACCAATGTGGGTAGGCTTAATCACAATCGCATGTGGAGGGCCTGATCACAGATCACAAATCGCAATCACCTGTGGAATCCATAATCACATATCGCAAATCACAATCGCAAAGCTCAGGAGGAATAGAACAACGTTGAATCACCGAAATGCAGAATTTGATACTAGGGTCAGATGCAATATAGTTCGAAGCTCGAATCTAAAGTATTTAAAGTCTAGCTATGGGACCCTCTCACATATCACACATCGCAAGCTTAGAAGGGATAGCGATCATAAGATAAATAGATTTGCTGAAGTGCGAAGTACGATAATGAAGAGGATGCGATGCAGCTCAGAACTATGATTAAATATAATCCAATCACACATCGCACATCGTAAGCTTAGGAGGAACAGTGCTCATGAATATGTTATGAATGATGAAATGCGAAATGCAACAAGGTTTTATATCGCCGATTGTGATTTACGATCAGCCCCACCTCCACTTGCCATGTCATCCCTACCTTTATCGCACATCGCAAGCTTAGGAGGAATGCTGCTCATGAATATGTTATGAATGTCGAAATGTGGAATGCAATAAAGGGATGGACGTGATAGTTTTCAAAGGAAAATTGGAATATCGTTTAAAGTTCAGTCTTACAGGAGTTACAAAGGAAATTATGAACGTATGGCAGACTCGGGTAAGAAAAGACCCGGCGCTACATGCAGAACAACGGTATGCATTTGCGGTCATTTATTAATCAAATACTAAACATTGCGGGCACGAGTGGAAGAGGCAAATTCAGGTAGTAGGTGACATGATGACATTGTTTGAAATGCAAAATCATGGGCATAGTTAGGTAGACATGCGTTTATGCAGACTGTTAGGATATCATAGCAAAAATGGAAGGAGACACATCAGCAACAAATTAGATTCAACAAAAGGATTATATTTCAAGTTTTATTTTGTTTTATTTGTTAATATCGAAGCTACAATGATGTCCTCGATTGCAATGTAATAAGTATTTTAACAGGTTAGACAGTCTAGGAGTTTCAAGAAGCTCGAGTAGTTACAAACTGCTTTTTTTCTGTATTTAAGGAAGAGAGAAAGAGAGAGGAAGGGTTCCGAGTTTTGGACCTCTTGGAGACTACAATTTGTACTTATTTTTCTGATGGATGAATGAAATAAGCAGCAAGTTTCCTGCAATTGTTGATGGTGATTCATGTTTCTTGTGTCATTTTATGTTGTTTCTTCCTTGAATGAAGTGAAGTAAAGAAGCAACTGGTCTTTGATTTACATTTGTAAGAGTGAGTTAAATAGCCTTAATAAGCGCTCCTTCACTCCAACTCCTCTCCCTTTAAAAATTCTCTCTAGAACTTAAAAGTAATAGATTATGTGTTTAAAACATATTATTTTGAATTTCCTCTCTCTCCATGAATTCTCTTTGAAACTCAAAAGTAATAGATTTTGTGTTTACAGCATATTATTTTGAGTTTCCTCTCTCTCCATGAATTCTCTCTCAAACTTAAAAGTGATAGATTTTGTGTTTACAACATACTACTTTGAGTTTCCTCTACAGTTCTTATTTTCCATTCATATATCAGCAGTTAATGGCATTTTTAAATCTTTTATTATTCCAGATCATTAAGGGTTTTAGAAAACTAGTTTCCAGAGTGATAGAACAAAGACCTCATGAAAAAATTATTTCTTTGACACACTTTTAAAATGTCTTAAGTAATAGTTCCTTTGACAACCGAGGGATTGTTTCTTAAGAACCAACAACATTCTAATAATATTTGATATATTAGTATTCTCATCAACAGTCTCTCCCAATCCTTCCAGAGTGTTGGTTATTCCATCAATGTGTTGGAAGTATGCAGCAATGTTGTCATCTTCTTTCATTACGAGTTGCTCAAATTTTTCTCTGTAGATTTGAAGCTTTTCTTCTTTGAAATTTGAGTCACCTGCATATATATTCTCAAGTTTATCGCATACATTTTTGGCTTTTGTACAACCCAACACCTTATGATAGGAAGATTCAATATGTCCACAGATAATAATACTCTCTTTTTTTGCATAATTTACCAAATTGTTCTTACCTTGTTCATCTGCGGTTGGTGTAAATCCATTTTGAACAGTGTCTAATACTTCGTAACCTTGCACCAAAAGATAGACCTCCATTATTCCTTTCCAGAGTGCATAATTATTTTCATTGAACAGAGGTACACCATTCTTGGTATGCTCCATGACCTCCTTCCAGCTGTTAAACTACTATTGAAAGAACCAAGTTGTGATTCCAATTGTTGGAAATACTGAGAGGGGGGGGTGAATCGTTATTCCTTTCAATTATTATTATTATTAATCTTTCATAGAATTATTTAATCTTCAATTATTATCAGTGTTTGTACAATGATAGCAGTAAACGAAAGGAACACAAATGCACACAATTTTTAAGGTGGAAACCCCTCCGGGACAAAAACCACCTGAATGTTTTTTTAATAATTATTCAATATTCAACTCAATTGAAAAGAAAGCTCCAAATTCCTAGAATCTAGAAAATAATTCTTCTCCAGCTCCCACTGGATGGACCCTCCAATGCCCGAGATTCTTCAGTAGTCAACTGAATGGATGCCCCAACACCCAATGAGCTACAACTCACCATAGCACCACCCTACCACCCTAAATTTTTCATAAGCTTGAACCTGTTGGTGACTTCATACACCAGCCTAGCACCACCCTACCACCCTATGGAAGAATAAGAGAAGAATGGACTTTCGTACCAGGGAAAATGGTCCACTTTACAATGATATAGAATGATGTAGAAGAAGAAGACACACTAGACCATAACCCCAACTATGACACAACCACCTAATGATAATCCTAGACCTCCTGAAACTGCCTCTTCAACTCTTGGTAGACAGACACTTGTACATATTTTAAAATGACTCTTTTACCATGACTCAGTAGAATGATACATTTACAATGACTGTATGCAGTGTTGGCCACTTGAAGACTTCATGTGGTGAACTTCTTGTTGTTGTTATGCACCTTGATTGATGCTCTTTTCATGCTACCCTTTCTCTCTCTTAAGAACATTAGATCATGCATTGAGTCTTATCTTGATGAATATATAATACCTGCAAAAATTCTTCAACGAAATACCCATGACATGATAATAGAAAAACTTACCTCATCCTGTAAAGCATATGGCAGTGCTAAACAAAAACAACAAATTAGAATACAAAGAACCTAATGAAATTAAGAGATGAACATGCATATACAGAAGATACTTACTTGGATCTTGCCTCTACTGCATCATTTTGTTGCACCTTGCTTTTATTTTCTGCCCTAGAAAGTCTGGTCCCTTGTAACTCTTGACAGCACATGATCTAGTTTTTTCTTGCCTTCTAGGAGCTCGATATTCAATCTCATGTATATCTGTGATTTCATATCCCCAATATGTGATCTTCAATCTTGTAGTATCCCTCTACGTCTTCTTTCCAATGCCACAGGTCTGGCCCGATTTGGATTCTTCAAGGAAAATTTATGCCCAATATCTCACAATGACCTAATTATCGACTAGTTCAGTAGAGAAAACTTGTACGATGTGCCATGTGTCACTGTTTCCTCCTTTGGCTCTGAAATTGATACAGTGAAAACTAAAGTCTGTGCACTATCCACCACATTTTTCATAATTCCAATCCACTTCTCAGAGAGAGATTTATGATGATTTTCCCAAGGTCACCTCTTTGAGATGAAATTCAGAAGCCTGCAAAAACCCTAACTTCCACAGATCATATCTCCGAAAATATAGCAAACCAAGATATGAAATTCGGACACGAGCTTCATTAGGGTTTCTCCCAAGTGTGTTTTTTTTTTTCAGCATCTGAATCTTCACAGGAAAAAAATTTATAGCACAAATTCCATGATGACATGTTTTTAGTAGCGAAATCCTTACATGAGAAGGATATGAGGGTCACAATTTATATAAATGCTTAGGTTGAGAGGGTCTTGAATAAGTGAACGTTGGAGGGATTTAAGGATCTTAAAATTTTATTAATTATTGAATATTCAATGACAACAACCAATGATTAGTGTCATGCCACAATCCCATGGGGTTTTAGCCCACTAATTGGGGCTACGAACTTCAAACACAAATATCTCTCAAACCGTGAAGAATTGTGTGGCATGCCATATATCAATGGAAACATCTCAGCAAGTAGAAACCATCAAAACTATTCTTGGCTTGGAATGTATTAATTTGGTAGGTAAAAATTCCCATGCAATATCGGAGTAGCCCTTGGCGCTGCTTGGGTTGACATCAATGACAACCACTGATCAACATTGACTATACTAAAACCTTCTCCCCTGTTTTCAAAATGAATTCTATCTGCCTTGTTCTTTCCCTTGTTGCCTCATTTAAATGGGAAGTCCATCAGATGGATGTTAAATATGCCTTCTTACATGGGGATTTGCATGAATAAATCTACATGGAACAACCCCATGGCTTTATCCAAAACGAATCTAGCCTTGTTTTTCGTCTTAGGAAGTCTCTTCATGGTCTCAAACAAGCCTCTCAAGCTTGATATACCGAAATGGATAGCTGTCTCTTAGATAATGGCTTTTCTAGATGTCATTCTGATAACATTGTCTACACCAAGAAAGTGGGTAAGTTCTTAATTATCCTTTTTCCTTATGTTTATGATTGTATCCTCATCGATAGTGATCCCAACCATATAAACCATGTGAATTCTAGCCTCAAAAAGAAGTTTGAAATGATAGACTTAGGACACTTGCATTATTTCCTTGGTCTTCAAGTCTTGCAATCCAAAGAAGGCATTACCCTTTCTCAGTCCAAGTATGCATGTTATCTTCTTTGCCACTTTCACATGGAAGACAGTAAGCCAGCCCCTTATCCATTTTAGTCTAGAGTCAAGTTTTCAGTCACTTGTACTACCCTTGAAGTTGATGCTACCTTATACCATCAACTTGCTGGTAAAATTTTGTATTTAACTCATACCCATCCTAACCTTTCCTTTTCCATTGTTCTTGTTGCTCGGTTTATGCACAAACCTCATGAAAGTCACTAAAAAGCAACTAAAAAAATACTTTGATATATTCAAGGTACAGTTCAGTTCGAGATTCATTATAGTGAAGGAGCATCTCCATTTTTTATCAGTTTCACTGATTCTAATTGGGCGGGTGACCCTGATGATCAAAAGTCTACTACATGGTCTTGTAGGAAAAAAATTTCCATATCTCTTTCTTCAGCATAAGTAGAGTATCATGGTGTAGTTGAAGCCGGCAAGGAAGCCCTATGGCTTCGTCAGATCCTGTCTGAATTTGGTCTTCAACAGTAGTATCCAACTACACTTTGATGTGATAATCAGAGTTCCATTTAGCTATGCAAAGATCCAGTTCAGCATGAGCACATGAAACACATTAAACTACACATACACTTCATCATAAATCTCATCCATGATCGTGTTCATGAAGTCTAGTATTTGTCAACCAATGATCAAGTTGTTGATATTTTTACAAATACTCTCACACAAGTGAAGTTTACCAAACTTTGATCTATGCTCAAAGTTAAGGAAAGTTATCATTAAGGGGGTTAGGCTTTAATGCCTCCTTCCTTCTCCTATTGTGTCACCTTTGTAAATCCTTCAATCCTATCCCAAGTTATTCTTATGGGGGGATGTTAGGGTATTCTGACACAGAGGAAATAGTCTCCTATTGTGTCACCTTCGTAAATAATTCAATCCTATCCCAAGTTGTTATTAAGGGGGGGTGTTAGGATATTATGACACATAGGAAATAGTTAAGTATAACTTGGTCTAGTGTAGAGTTAGGTAAAGTGGTTTTCTTTACTATTTGCATTTGTAACTTATAATCTGACGGTCACGATATGTAGTGATCTGACGGTTCACTCTCTCCTTGGTATTACCGACACTTGATCCATGGCTTAACACCCTATTGGTCCATGATCTCTATTTAAAGAGCATGGAGGGCCATTTTCCTGGTAACCATTTATGATAGAAGCTTATGAAAAAATAATTCCTTTAGATTAATAAATTTCCTGAAGTGATTTTGTTGGCTCAGGCTGTGGACTATTCCCTCTTTGAGGGTTTTAACCACGTCAAATACTGGTGTATTGATCTGTGATCAATTTGTGAGTTGTGACCTTTGGTGTTTGATCTAAGGAACTTACCTTGTAAATTCTTACAGACCAGTATGTTGTGGAGTCTAAAGACTTCATCCATAGTGAGGTCGATTGGTTCTATTACCCCTTGTATTGAACCCTTGAATTCGATCCACATCCACCTTGCAGCCATTACATTGCTACCCATTTTCTGGGCAAGGGGGCATACCTTCTAGAGGATTTCTAACGCCAACTCCTTCCTAACCCTACAATGCAATCTACCTTAAGATATTTTACCCATTGAGATGCATGTTTTATTCCTATCATGCATTTAGGTAGCTTTCATTGTTCATCATCATCTCATTTATTGTATTATGGCGCCTTTCAGATGGATCCATCATCCACACCATATATCGGTTATGCCGACGGTGAAAGTCACTTCTCCCAGAATCTAGCCTCAGTGGCTTGAGCCATTTTTACCCCATGCATTTTTTAGTCCTCTCCAACAGTGTATGCATTGGATATGCCACCAATAACCAAGCCGGATGTGATTCATTGATAGGTTTTTTAGTCGATGCCCTTGATCATCACATCCTTCATCTTCATGTTCATTTAGATTCCTTGTTGCTTATCATGCAATTGAATGGCGTGTAATGTGTAAATAGCCAAGTCTTTTTTAGAAGATATTTACAAGTGAAGTTCTTACTAGGTGAATTTGAAACCATTACATTCATTCATGTACCTAGAGCCAAAAATGACTATGTAGATAGCATTGCAAACAATATTCTATATTGGGACTTATCACATGCATTTAACAAAAGACAATAATCATAAAAAAATGGCGAACCATAAATATATTGAAAAAATCATAAATGTTTTGGAGTCCACTACTCTAAATACATCTGACACGCCCATATCATGTTACAAAAATCAAAACTGGGGGCACCACATTCCCCTACATCTAATCACTATCTAGAGGGTCCCGAGCTAATGGCTCTAATCCTGCAGCTCACAGATCTTGCATAGCTTGTCCGGCCATCGCCATGTGTCGTATGACACCTCACCACTCCGACGGTAGCCCTATACATCCCTCGATGGATTGGTCCTCAAGATCATTCCATACTCAAGTAGAGCCTCATAGTTAGGTCTCTGGTCTCCTCTCTGTAATATTTCTAATTAGCTTTCATCTAGTTGGAATATTAACTTTTTTCTTTTGATAAAAATATAGGTGAATAAGTGGGTAGAGAGACCCATAAATCTCTTTAGTAAGAATAAAACCACTTCTCATGTGAATGTGGATCAATGTATTATCTGAATAAAGCACCTTGAGGTGTGAACAGGGGCTAAAGCATGTGGTCAGGGTCAAATTTGGAAAAATCAATAGCGTTGTTATGGAGATAGTGGAGAGTTAATGGAGGACAGCACAGTCATAGAGGAGGAGTGTATGCATGAAAGTAGATTCTTTAATGAGTGGGGGTCCAAGGTGAAGAAGCTCACCTAGAATATAAGGAAGAGGGTGGAATCCATAGAGGGCATTCAAAATATTGATATTGTATTGGTATTTTATGACTTTTTGCACGCTTCAGTTGTTTAGCTAACTCTGTTGTGTTGTTTAGCACAAGGGTGTTTCCGAGCGAAAATCCCACCCTCATCCTAGGGGGACTTCAAGTGCCTAATCAGAAGAGGTTAATTGAGCATAATTTCTACTATCCAGCTTTATGCTAAGCTTCATCCTTCATCCACAATGCAGTCTCCTTCATAATTGTGTTGTTTTGCAGGGTAGCAGCAGTGGAGGGTTGATAGACCCAATTTTTGAGCTTGTTTTCCAGAGGAAGGAGTAGCCCTTCATCCGGAAAGATATTAAGGAATTTCTTCGATATTTATTCCACCATCAGGCATCAGGCCAAGCAGCAAAATTCACCCATAGCGCAGTCTCCTCCAGAAACTGCATTATTTTTCAGTGCAGTTGTAGTGGGAGGTCAAGTACCCTAGTTCTTAACCCTGTTTTCCAGTGAGGGGATCAACCCTTCATCTGGAAAGTTTGTGACGAGGGATATCAACCTTTGAAATATCAGTTTAGCCTCCTCCCATCATTGTTCCAGTTGCAAAGTGTTATTCAGCCCTAGGGCCACATTTTGTATATTTTTCATTTTGAGTATTTCCGGAAACCCTTTCTAGCTTGTCTTGGAATAGTGTTAGGAAGCCTAGATCTCTGATCTCGACATTTTCTAAGCACCCCATCAGAAAATCCATGCATTTACATTTACAGTGGTAGTAAACCCCAACAAAAACTGTGATGTCTTAGCCTCTATCATTCTTGTATAGAAGTTGTTCTTCATATTTTATGTATTGGATCTCTAGAGGCTTGTTTTTCTTAACTTGAGTGTCTTTTCCTCAAGCTCTTGTATACATTTGCTTCTATAATGTTTAAAAGAATTGATATATGATCTGCTCTCATATTTATGTGTTGATGTATCACTACATTTTTTCCATTTTAAGTTCAATATTCCCGCCTTTTCCATTTTGGGATATTACAGTGGTATCAGAGCATGATCTATGGCTCAGCTTGTGGGAAATACATCTTATGACACCAGAAGAAGAAGAAATAAGAATAGATCCCTAATGATGGAGGGAGTGAGTTTTGCCTCATTTATTTTTAGATCTATGTAGGAACTCTCCAAGGAGGTCAAACAAATGAGATGGGAGAGGCAAATGGAGACGTCAAGAAGGTTTCAAGATGAGGAAGGTCCAATCACTTCCTATCAGCAGCAAAATAAATCACTAATGCATAGAGCTCCACAACAATCTACTATGTCAACTTTCTTGAAAGAGGAAGGTGAGTGGCATGGAGATGGAGGAAACTTAGATCATAAGACTCTAAGTGGTTATATTTCAGATTAAAAATCTCAATCAGGGGCCTTCAGGGAGAATCTAACTCTCCAGTAGTTCATTAAAATAAAAGAAGAATGGAGACCCTACAGCAGCAGTAGAAGAAAAAGACATAATAGATTCCTTTTGTCTACATTTGATGGGTCACCCGCAAGCACAGCAAGGGCTTGGAGGAAGAAGTTAGATGCATTCTTCCTGCTACATCCAGTAGAAGAAAGAGAATCTGTTGATATTGAAGTGCTGCCCCTTGAGGGTGAAGTAAATGATTGGTGGTTCAACCATTTGAAACATGCAAGAGTGACAACTTATGCAGATTTTACTCAAAGGCTGATCAAGAATTTTGATGAGAAAGCACATGAGGATCCCAGGAAAGATGTCAGCACTATCACTTCGTAAGAGGAGAAACTTCTACCACCACTAGCTGCAGGAGTACTTGCATCAGGAAAAGGAACACTTGCATCCTTGCAATATGGTCTTGATACCTTGACAGTGGGAGTCCCATGCATGATCTAGGAGATGCATGAGGAATAGGAGACAGATACCAGTGCTGGTGTGGCAGTAGAAGAGTAGCCATCGCCATCACCAGTAGTTGGAGAAGAAATTACACTAGTAGGAGGAACCCTTGTAGTTATACAAGATGTTCCCCAAGGATCAGCTTATCCAAGGTATGCAAACATTTCCACCCAATATTATTTCAACTCATCAAATGGAGAGTTTTGGGGATATGCCATTAGGGAAATTGCATGACCAAGGGTTGAATCACATTGCTGATTTCGAGCAGCAGAATATCACTACGTTGAGGACCCCTTACTGGTTCAAGGAGGAGATGTATAGCCATCCTGGTTTCTCATTGTTGAGTTGCACACAACACTTTGGGTTGGAGTCTAGAGTTTTGGAGGAAAGGATGAGCATAATCCTAATCAATCCAATGCAGAACTGTGTGTTAAACATTATGTGTGATCCTAAGACATCAAATGCACCATCATGGAGATCAACAGCACTATCACTAAGTAGTAGTGATGAGTTGGGGGGCCCACTATTATTGAAGCATTTTGATGACAATTCCACTTATGTAGCATTGGATAGGAATATGGTTGATGAGAGACATCTTATGATGGATAACATCTCCCATTATTATGATAGATCTTTCTTGATGAGAACCTCACATCTCAAAGAGAATTTTTTTCCTACAACATATTGGGAACCTCATGGATTCTACCAGGTCATCAATGAGAGGTTCTCATGTAGATATGTTCAGGAGGTTTCACTTCGACATATCATGGAGTGAAAAGATATTCATCAGATTTGGGAGGAGGGTATTCCTCATTGGATGGATACCAAATTGGGGCATGATAGGAGACACACACAATTGGATGGATGGGTGAGGATGATGAGCAAGGGGTTGGTGAGCCACTTGCAGATCTATGACAGGGGGCAATAGGAGGCATGGTTGCACTAGCTACTCTTGAGAGATTTTATCCCTAACATGACATATCTTATGTCAAAGGGTGTGTTATGGTTTGGGACATTGCATGGCACTCTTATGATATGGCAGCAGAGATTTTGGTTGTATGGGACATTCCACAATTCAATCATCATGATGTTACTCCATGACTTGTATGATGATGAGATGAGGAAGCAGCAAGAGTCATTGTTGCTTTGATTACTCTTAGGAGAGTATGGGTTGTCTTTCTCCCATACCTTGCATGATGTTTCAGGATTAGATGGTGGCACAAACATGGTGCAAAGGGGCTACTCCATAGCCATTGAGGAGCAGAAGATACTTCCACATAGGAAGGAGTCTTCCATATATAGCAGAGGGTTGTTGGAATTCATGCATGCTTTGGAAAAATTTGGGAATTTTTGGATGGGCAAAGCCTTTGACCTCCAAACACTTCAATATTTTTCTAAGCAGAAGCAGCTACAAGGGAGGCAACAATAGTGGGATAGCATCATTCCAGCATGTGAATTTGGCATTGGGAATTTCAAAGAGGGGAGCTATGAGATGACAGGTGCCTTATCACAAAGGCCAATAGCAGTGTCACTGGGGAGTATAGATCCATATTTGGAGTCCCAGCCATTGGTGGAGTGTTCCAAGGATCACTTCACATATGAGGTACTTGATGGGAAAGTAAAATATGGGATGTATAGAGTGGTGGATGGAGTCATCTAGTACCAGGATAGGATCTTCTTGACTGGGATTTCCAAGCTCAAGAAGAAGGCTCTACATGCAACACATGATTCATTCCTTTCCAGTCACCAAGGTCTCATGGAGACATATCAGACCATTATGGATAAATTATCATGGGAGGGCTCATCCATGGACCTCATCATCAGCTTACTCATAGTACATGGTAAGAGTTGTTTCTTTGTACTTATTGATAATCTAACAAAGTATTTTCATTCTCTTGCCATATATATATAGTGCATTTCTCCACAAGAGGGCAAGCCTCTCTTTGGACTTCATGGTATTTTTAAGACCAACATCAGTGATGGAGATAGCCATTTCTTGTATGGATTTGGGAAAGTATTGTTCTATTCCTAATATGCTCAGTTGACACACAATTCCATTTACTACTTCCAAGTAGATGAGCAAACATGCACACCTAGCAAGTGGTTGGGAAACAACTTGCCACATTATGTTTAGGGGCAGCAGGTAGCAAAACTGCACTATTTCCACTTGGGGAACTATTGTCACCATCTAGAATTTCATATGACACTCAGTATATTTCTCATTTGGATTCCATATTGTGATGATGTTCTATTCACTATATGTGTAATGGCTTGGGAAAGTAAGGTTCATAGAACCAAAGAGTGGATCCTTGAGAGTCCAGTTACCTTTTGGCCTCTTGAGGGAAACATTATTGCAGCCCAAAATCATCAGCAACTCTATACATATCATAAATGAAGAAAGAGACAGTGTGGGATGGAAAATTTGGTCTATCATATTTAGCCATACATCCCATCTACATTGCAGTATAAAGAGATGGAGGAGTTTTCCTATGAGCTACCATTTTGGAGGGTGATCCATTTTGTTTGGATGATAGCCTGGGGATTGGAGCTTCTCATGGGAGATAAGGTCCCAAAAATTTTTCAGATTCCATGCCTCAAGAAGGCCTCTAGACATCATGTAGTTGCCTCCATAGATATCCCACTTCTTCGTGATGAGAGCCATTTGGTTTTATCACCAAAGACTAACTTATACACTCGGGAGGAGAAAATAGGGGACAGATTGATTGGAGAGCATCTTGTTTAGTGGAGGAGCTTATCAGATAAGGATGATAGAGGAGGTGGAGAGGAGTCTCTTCAATATCCATATTCGCATTTGCTTGAGGACAAGCAACATTTGGGAGGGGAGGACTGTAATATTCCTAATTAGCTTTTATCTAGTTGGAATATTAATTTTTCCTTTTGTTAAAAGGATAGGTGAATAAGTGGGTAGAGAGACCCATAAATCTCTTTAGTAGGAATAAAACCACTTCTCATGTGAATTTGGATCATCATATCAGCTAAATAAATCACCTTGATGTGTGACCAAGGGCTAAAGCATGTGGTCAGTGTCAAATTTTACCAAATCAACAGTGATGTTATGGATATAGTGGAGAGTTAATGGAGGACAGTGCAGTCATAGAGGAGGAGTGTATGCATGAGAGTAGCTTCTTTAATGAGAGGGACCTAGGGTGAGGAAACTCACCAACCATATAAGGAAGAGGATGGCATCCAAGAGGGAATTCTGAATATTGATATTGTATTGGTCTTTTATGACATTTTGCATGCTTCAGTTGTTTAGATAAGTATGATGTGTTGTTTAGCACAAGGGTTTTTCCGCCCAGAAATACCACCCTCATCCTCACTGGACTTCGAGTGCCTACTTAGAAGAGTTTCATTGAGCCTCATTTCCACTATTTAGCTTTAGGCCAAGCTTCAGCCTTCATCCATAGTGCAGTCTCCTTCAGGATTGTGTTATTTTGCAAGGTAGCAACAGTGGAGGGTTGATAGACCCAATTTCTGAGCTTGTTTTCCAGAGGAGGGAGCAGCCCTTAATAAGGGAGGCTAGTAAGGAAGTTATTAGATCTTTATTCCACCATCCAGCATAAGGAAAAGCAGTAGCATTCACCCACAGTGTAGTCTCCTACAAAAACTGTGTTATTTTGCAGTGCAGTTGTAGTGGGAGGTCAAGTACCCAAGTTCTTGACCTTTTTTTCCAGTGAGGGGATCAGCCCTTCATTCAAAAAAAATTTGAGGAGGGATATCAGCCATCGACATATCATTTCAGCCACCTCCCATCAGTGTTCCAGTTGTAGAGCGTTATTCATCCCTAGGGCCACATTTTGTATATTCTGCATTTTGAGTATTTCCAGAAACCCTTTCTAGGTTGTCTTGGAATAGTGCTAGGAAGCCTATATCTCTGATCCTAGCATTTTATAAGAACCCCATCAGTAGATCCATGTGTTTACATTTATAGTAGTAGTAAACCCCAGCAGAAATTGCATTGCCTTAGCCTCCAGCATTCTTGTATATCATTTCTCTTCATATTTTATGTATTGGGTCTATAGAGGCTTATTTTGCCTAACTTGAGTGTCATTTCCTCAATATCTTGTATACATTTGATGCTATAACATTTAATAGAATTTTTATATGATATGGCCTCATATTTATGTTTTTATGTATCACTGCATGTTTTCCATTTTATGTTCAATATTCCTATCTTTCCATTTTTGGATATTACACTCTCACTCCACTAGACTTTATAGCCCATGGCACTGCAGGTCATCCCATATACCCTTTCGGCTTTACCGGTGCTATATATTCATACCAAAAGTAACGAATCAGTACCACATACATATTCTAAAATCTTTAAATGCATCATAATATATAGAAACTTTCACTTACCATCTCGTCCCCATGCTCTACCTGGCGGAAGTGGAAAATTAGGGTCCCCCTTAAAGTTCATACCATTATATGGATATTCGTCTATGTATAGCAACATCTAATCCCAATGTGCGAAGAAATCAGGTCAGAACACCCATCCTACTCCCCTCCTTCCTCCTCTCCGCAGTAGCTACCCCCAGTGGCGCATCCTGGGCTCCCATGGGACCCCATCCTGGATCTGCACATCAAGCCGAAGTGTAGGGATCTTCTCGAAGAAGAGCAAGCACAACACCGTACCAAAAACATAATCATGGTTCACCTATCACTTTCATAGTGACAGCTAGAATTTCATTGATGACAACATCATCTTCACCTACCAATAGTAGGTCCCACTCAGAACACTCTCAAACAACATCATCTCCCCCCCAGTGATGTGGTGGAATGCATGGTTTCCCAGGATCCGCAATACTGTTGTGGTGACAACCCGTGTCTCTAGCCTCTCTAGGTCACTGATCAGTATGGTTGTGCCCTTAGCACGAACATCTAGTCTATAGTGGTGTTCCACGAAATCTGATATGTTATTCCCCCGCAGTAAAACTGGATGTATATTTCCCACCACCCCTTATGGCATGAGCCCGATCAAGAAGTAGATGTTTTGTATGGTCAACTTGATCCTATGCCCCTACACTATAAAGGCCTCTTGGTCTAGATCCAAGTAGCTGACTGTCCTAGATAGCAAGGGCTCCCTTGCCCTCATCAATGGGTTCTCAACCAACGTGAGAACCCCATACCTCGCAAGTGTGCCTCGGACCACCCGATCCCCCTAGATCTCGACACAAAGCGCATCCAAATCCCTCTCTCACTATTTGATCATCATCTCTATAATACCTACACAAATCCACCATTTTTTTTAGCTCATAGAATGATAAACTGCATCCTAACTCATCAATTCCCAATCCCCAACCAAAAACAGGGCAAAACCCACTCTCGAACCAACTCGCAGTTTTCAGGACCTATACCTGGAAGCTTGAATTTTTCCACTCTAAAAACTATGATCCAGGTCACAGTATAGGCCCCAGAAAGTGTGAACCAGCCGTGAGGAAACGTATAGTTTTGTTCCTAAGCCCCGGGCACCTAATCTGAAAACCTGAAATGCTAAAACGTTATATTAGGGTTAGGCCACCAATCTGCAACTAACGGATCTCGATTCCAATGGTCGATTTGTCTACTAAGATTTCCACTAGATTTAGGGCCTTCTTCTCCTCTCCACATTCACCACAACTCCACTATCAAATGAATTAAATTGGAGGGAAAAAAACTATTAAAATAAAAACCCTAATTTTTTCTTTCGCCAGTTGCGACCAAACCGTAGCTTGGTTTGACGAACCGTCAACACTATTGGAAAGCTATCACCGAGCTCTAAAATGGGTATCATTTTTTTCTAGTAATTTGACACTTAGCCTAGAATCCATTTTTCCAAGAAGGGTCACTTTACCTCCTTTAAAATCATATTTCTTCAACTACGTTGCTTATACTTGGGGCACTACTTTTCCTTCATACTTGAAAGCGCGTGTGTCAATTTTCTTCATTATTAACCATATTTTTCTCATGATTTTATGGTCCCCACCGAGCCTATTATGTGTGTAAACCTCATCGATTCACCCTTGTTCAGAGCATGGAAAATTTTAGGGGCTAATATTCGTAGATGGGCTAATTTTCCATGTTTTTTCCAAAAAAAAGATTCGCTAATTTCCATTTTTTATAAAAATGATTCGCCCAAATTTTACAATATAAAATTATTTTAACTTTAAAATCGCCAACATTATATAGAGAGTATATAGAAAATCATTATAAATATGAATAATTTTACAAATATATCAATAAACATTTTATAATTTTCATATTAGGGACTAGTGAGATTCGCCAATGTTTTAAACTTCAAAATAATTTCCCATCCTTAAAATTTTCCCTGGTTCAGAGCATTAGAGTTGAGTCACCATCACATTCATGGATTCTATCCCAAGTCCCTTTGCCTCCTGTTACAATATTCCATCCATTTGTGCCTTTTCCCTCTCTCGTGTCACCCATTTTGGCCTCCATTCATACTGTCCCCCATCCCCCCAGGGGTCGAGTTAGTCGCTGCCAGGTCATCCATGATTTTTATGCTCTCACAAGGGAAGTTTTCCATTCACTACTCTGTATCTCCTATTCCATCATCATCCCCAGTGTCAGTCCATCAGTCACTTTACTATGATCCCTCATGCCTTAGTTGAGGATTCCTCATTGCCTCACCTATGGCAGACCTCCTTTTGTCGACATCGGTACATTCATTCCAGAAGACAGGTATAGAGGGAACTTTACCTTGGTTCTAGCATCCATTCTTGTTTGATACCTCAAATCAGGCAAAGGGACTCCTCATTTCCCTTTGACTTGATTATTTCTCATCCACTCAGCTTCAACTCATTATTGCATGATTGATATTCGTATACTTGATGGTTCGAGGATCCAATAGATTGTACCAGTGATTCCTAGATGTGTGTGATATGGTTCATACCTCATGAGGGGGTGGCCCTTCAAGTATCCCCCCACATGCCTGGATGACCTCACATTATGCTACAGCCTCAGTTGCAGCTCCGCAGATTTGATGGGTTCAGTTTCAACCGCTTGTAGTGCCCTTAGCATGCATGTATCACTCAGATGCTTCATTCATATTTTTAGAGTCCTTTCCTATTTATCGTGGCTTCTTTGGTTTTTATCATGTCTCATGTACTCAAATATTATTGTATTCAGTCCCAGTTGTTGTACCAGACGCAGTATGTATGTGGGATCCATTACATTTTGGTCTGGACCATTTTATACCAGCATGTCATGTACCATTTATCATGTACTCTATTTCTTAGTTTCATTTTGTTGGGCACACCATTATTAATTGTCCTTTGTCATCTCGATGAGCATAGGTAAGCCTCCCCCGCCTCACTAAGAACAGGTACCCAAACATTAAAGGAGACTTATATCATTTGTAGTTCTCGCCCCCTCAGTTTTCGTCCTCTCTCGCTTCACTATGTCTATGTATCTCTCTCTCTCTAACTCCCCTTCGTTGTCTAGTGATTGTGTTCTTACAACATACTTCGGTCATACGATTAGCTCTTAACGCTCGCACATTGGGGGGCAATATGTTACACAAAAATTTGGTTATATAACAGTTTAAAATTATATGGATCAAAGTACACCATGTAAGACCAATTTTACCATAGTAAAATTTCTTTCACTATAAGAAATAATTTAATAAACCATATTCTATTAAGTTATTTTTGGTTCAAACAAGAAACCCCATGAGGAATAATTAAATAAATCCTTATTTATTTGATTTTCCTCTAGGAATAATTAATTAAGACATTGTTTAAATAATATTCCTATCATATTTAACCCAATTATGATAAATAATTAGATAAAGCATTATTTTTCTCTAGGAATAATTAATTAAATCATTATTTTGTTATTATTCCTTGTTAAATTTTCCTAAATCACCTAGAAATAATTAAACAAATCATTATTTGTTAATTATTCCTTAATTCCATTCTTGAAATGATAAATAAATAATGTATTTGTTTATTATTTCTAAATAAAGGTATTTAACCTATTTAAATACCTTTTCCCTCCAACAAAATATAATAAAATATTCCAAGCAGTTAGATCTAGATCTTGGTTAATAATATTTTATTATTTGCCATTATCTAGGATAAATCAATATTTCATTATAAATAGGAGGGTTTTCCATTCATTATTCACTTTGATCACTTTCATTGTTGCGCTTTAATCATTCTCATTTCTGCTACTAATTTCTTTTCTTCTTGAGCTCCTATAGAGTTCAACACATTTTTGGATTTCTACACCATCGAGAAAGAGAAACTTTTGGATCTGAAGTGTTGAGGATAGCCAAGAACCCATCCCATTGAGGGGGACTGGTAACTTCATTCTTTTTTCCCTTCTCAGGTGTTATAATACATATAAAACTATTTATATCTTGTCTTTTCCGTTGGAAGTATGGAGCATTTCTTATTTCCTTTTATTGTTTAACTACTTTTACTGCATAGATCGGGTTTCTAGTAGCATTTGTTTTAACTATCACTTGCAGATATAAATAATTTAATTAGCCATCTTTGTTGTTAGGGATTTTTTTCACGCGCAACCAAAGTGAGCTCTTTTCATACACTTGCATTAAGAATTTACACTAACAAACACCAGAAAATAATACACTGGAAAAGACAATTAAGGTTCTCTAGTAAAAGGTACAAGTCAATATTTTCCAACCAAAGACATCATGGTAATAACAAAAATTAAACTTTTCCTAAGGTCATTGAAGGAAATTTTGGACCGCACACTAGAATAAAGGAAGAAATGTGCGATCGCGCATATTTTTCTTCGAAAGTCGCACATCCGAAAGAAAGGAAAACCCAACAATTTAGGACCACTTCCCACACTTGGGGAGAGGATTATCTTACATGGGAAGTCAAGGAAAATCAAATTGTAGTTGCCATAAATATATGCAACCCTCAATGGAATCATCTTGTCCTACTCTTGGATCACTATCACTCTTGAACCAAGAGAGGGAAGATAGGTTCAAATTTTTCTATATAAAAAAGCCATGGGAAGAGAAAAATATGAGACATTGTTATGCTAGCCAAATTGCTATAAAATAAACCCCATATTTCATTGTTGAAGCAAAGGAAGTGAGAGCACTAGCATGTTTTCCATATTTCTTCTTAGCAATCTAACATTTTAGTGAGAGAAGAAGTGTCCATCATTAGATATTATTCACACTTATTGTGAGAGAGAGGAGAAGCTTGCAAAAAGACCGAGGAAAGGGACCTCCTTGCTGAGGATTTTGCGCACCATAGCTCAAAGTATTCTATGTAAGTGTTTGAGTATTATATTGTATTCTTCTAACACTAATAGTCAATAAAGGTAGTGTTTTTCCACTATTATGTTGACTTGTTGCTCCATTGAGAATTATTTTATATTTGTCTCTTTTGTTTAATTTTATGTTTGTAGACGCATTGTTTTCACTATTTGCAATGATTTGTTTTGTTAAATTCTTTCCACTAACAACACCAACCACCTTCGTGATCCTTTGCAGGGAACAACCAATTGTTAAGGAGGTGTTATTTGGTACTCCATTGCCACAAAAACACTAACACTATCCTATTGTAATTTCAAACCCTTATTACCCATTTCCTTTCCCATATCTTAGTGCCCTAAACCCTATAGTTGCAACACCTAGTTCCCATTGGCTAATATGCACCTAGCCCCCAGGGCAGGTGTAGACATAGAAAAAATGTGTTAATCCCCCTAATTTGAAAATTAATAAGAGGAATAAGAGAAAGTAAAACAAAATGACCATAATTGAGGGAACCTAAGAATTTAATGCCAACAACCCAATGGAAACACCGTGGGAAACCAGAACACCAAAAAACAAAACCAAGGTGTTGGGGTTCCCATGTTTTGGCCAAGTTGAAAAGACCAAAAGATGAGACAACATAGAACCACTTTCAAACCTTAGGATCTAGCCCTCCTAGGCCCAGAGAGGGATCTCTCTATAATAGTCAAAGGTTTTTGTCTTTGAAGCTCTAAGTTATGATTTTAGGCTAGTTATATGCACAGGGTTTGTTTGTTTGATTGTTTGTTTGGTTGTTGGGAATCAGGAAAGAAGGGTCCAATATGAGACAAGGATGAGCAAAGAGGAATTTAGACAAAGGTAAATAACTCATAGAACATCAAGACCATTGGGAAATGGAGTCAAGAGAGGATTTACTTGTGTTCAATGTGCAAGCTTTCAGTTGGGCTAGTCATCCAGAGCATTTGGATCTTAAAGATGATATTGGAATGGAACATTAAGGACTGAAAATGAAAGGAGGAGAACCATCCAATTCTGTCTATAGATCAGGCCAGAGGTCATTTAACTCCAGACCTGCTTGGAAAAAATCAGAGGCAATACAAGGGATCTTAGAAAGGCTTAATTGAGATGGAAAGATCCTAGTGAGGCAGAGACAGGGTTCTTGACCTCCGAGTGTTCTCAACTCATCCAACTAAATCCTAGCAAGAACATCTAAACATCGATTTCTTCAATTTATACATCAGAGAGCAGGCAATGACATCCACTACACTGGTTAAATCAATTGAAATCAATATTCAGATACACATAAAAGTAGAAAACATAAAAGGCTGGGAGAGCAGCAACATAAGGTACCTATCAGGGGTAAATCTTATGCCAAACTTCTGATGCGAGCCAGTAGAAATGGAAGGAAATGAAATCAAACACAGAGATAGGAAAACATCACCAGCTGCTTTAAATCAGGATCCAAAGAAATATGCTTGTCATATAAAAAACAACACCAATTAGGTACATCATTGCCCACAGCTTGAACATTCAGTCTGAATACATCAAATCTCAGCCTATCTTAAAATATTACACAGAGAACTTGTCTCAAGAGGAAAATGCTTGCATTTCTATGATATCTCATCAACAACCATTACAATAATTTCCTTCTGCGTTTTATAGCAGAGGATGAACAGAAGATCGACTGAGGAGGTAGGTGAACACTAAATGTAACATTAAACACAGAAAAGAATAGAGGGCCGAAACCCATCCTGTTTTAAATCTCTACATTTATCTCTAATATGGCTCAAGTGTTCTGACTGCAGTACTATGTGTACTATTGGCGAAATAATAAAATAAGAAACAGTGAGGTCTGCCCTACTTGAATCACCAATGCTTTTGATCACGTAGGACTACTGTCAGGTAAGAAACTTTAGTAACATGATGTATAATAAAAACTACATGGGCACTTTTTCCTCTGGTGGAGGAAAACATTCTGCTGCTGTAGAAACCCTGGTGGTACGATCTCTCGTGCATTAAACCTCTGATTGAACTTCGGGGTTTTGAATCTGGTACTTTGCCTCTGAAACTGTTGCATTATGGATCCAAATCTTCAGTCCTGAGCACTGAAAACTATGATCATAGGCTGGTTTTACTACTGGTCCATAAATGCCTTGATTCTGCAAGATCTGAACTTTAAAGGCGCCGGATGGGGTTGCTGATTTTCAAAACCTGTCCTCTGATGAAAATTAACTCTGCCACCTTTATTAACATTTCGCTGGAGTACCAGCTCCCATCTCAGCTCTTTGTCTGCGCCATACGCCATTAAATAAGTACGTATGCATCATGGCGGTTTTCTGCCTCTGATAACCCTGCGAAAACATGAGACCTGCGAAGAAAATCATGGACGGTTTGGCGGATGATGTGGAGGAGGAGAAAGGTAGTGCAGATGATGACATGGCAGAGAAAAATGTAGAGGAACAATGGAAATCTACTCTGGTGGAGGTGGCGATCTGCAGAGTGAAAAACAAACGAAAAAATGTTAAAAAACATGAAATGAACCAATTATATGCAATGGAATGGGAGTATGTAAGGAGGATGCATGTGGAGGTGACGTGGTGGGACCGGGGACAGTGGAAAAGCTAGCGGCGGGTGATCAAATCTGGACCATCGATCGTGGCGGAGATCAACGGTGGAGGACGACGGACGGCGGGCCAGGACATGGACTATTTTTCATGCAACTTCATTATCCATTGTGCATCTTCGACGAGCGATAGCCATTGGATGGGCCGCTCTATATCGGACGGTCAACAGCCATTTCACTGGGCATCCATGTCCGAACAATAACGCGCGAAGGATGGAGTTAACGGGCAGGATTGGCGGTTTTGAAATCATACAGGAGGACAGGTGTCGAACGCTGAGTGGAATCGCTGGCAGATGGAGAAAAACTACCCTCCGCCCAAAGGCGGTGCGAAGAAAATAGCGTGGTTTATGAAGAGTGAAAGCGGGGGGGGACCACCGTGGCGGGCGGATTCCGCACCTTCGGATCTTGTACAGATCAACGGTTGGAAACACGCCCGATATGGATGGGATGTGGACCGTTGAACTGTGGCTTTAAATGAACGGCGGAGATGTAATGCGGGGGACTAGGGCGTACGAACACAAGAACTTTGGAGCGACCCCCCACAGTGAATAACAGTCGTTGGATCTGGCGAGGCAAACGAACGGTGGAGATGCAAGCGGGGGACCAATGGGTTAATAAAAAATATATAAAACTTTATAATAAAGTTCTATGCAGCGTATGGTTGGGGAAAAGGTTAACAGCGGAAACTTTATAATATAAAGTTTTATCACAGAGTTCATGATATAATATGTAACGGGAAAGAAAGGGGCGGGGCTCTATAATAAGGTAGGAAAGTGAGTTTAAAGCCATTTTAAATGAAATTAGAGGCTAGAAGGGGTAACGATAGGGAGATGGAGGGGGAATTTGGGGAAAACAAAGGGTGAAGGGATTTTTAGGGGGGATATAGGGGGTTAGTTGGGAAAAATAAAGAAAAGGGGAAAAAGAGGGACTTTTTCAAAGGGGAAAGGAGGGGAAAAAGGGAAATTTTGCAGGGGTTCAAGGAGTAAATGCAGGCCTTAGGGAAAGGAACCAGCAAGGAGGACTTTCATAAGGCAAAGCACAGAGAGACCTCAAGGATGATGTGTCTTTAAGGGAGATGCATTCCTTGAAGGTCTCAAAATTGACATAGCCCCCAGCTTGCTTGTCAAGAATTTCATAGGGGGGCTAACACAAGGTACCCAACCCAAGTATGGAAATAATATATTAAAAAATAAACCTTGCACTTGTTGTGGTGTTTATTGCATCACAATCATGAGTGTCCACACCTCAAAAAAAATTGTGTGTTGGAAGTTGGAGATAATTTCAAGAATGTTATTTATCCACCCCCATGTTCTACCCAACCCTTTTCTTCAAAATTAGCTATGTTAAGGAATCAATTCCCTACATAAGGTTATGTTGCCTCAAATAAATTCAATCCTTCAACACCACCCTCTATTCCTAATTTAACGAGGAGTGGAATTATCAAATCCTTTAGATGACTTGCAATAATTTCAACCTAACCACATAGTCACATCAATATGGTTCACCACCTAAGACTCAACTAGGCAAATATTTAGAGAAACTTCTATCCAATAATGGATCTTTTCAATTCCCTTGAACTTATGTTGAGTCACAAACGAAGGTCCCTAATATCCCATTGTGGCACAATGCACCCAATTCATATGTCATTATTTTAATTAGATGAAGGCATTCTTGAGTTCTTAAATCCTTGTATTACCCTTGGGGTGATTTTCATAATCGTTCTTATTTCCTACCACAATGACAATGCCCAGTTGACTAATATGTTGGTGAATCAAAATATTTTATTCACGGTCAAATTGATTAGTTCAAGAATATCATTCCCACTTCGGATGTTTTCAAAGAAGGAACATGGTCAAAAATACATCTACCTTCAAGGTGAATATTTCTATTAAACCTAGTCAACAAGAAAAAATATTATTGGGAAATTTTTTCTCCTAAAGAGGTTTCCTCCTACAAAGCTTTGTTTCAATGATTTTAAGATGTCTTCAATTTTTCCTATTTAGATATGTGTGGACTCAATCCTGCCATTGTTGAATATCATATTGGCACTTGGATGAATTTCATTCATATCTACCAAAATAAATATCTTATTCACCATGATAGATCCCCCACCATCAAAGTTGAGATTGACAAGCTCCAAAAGGTGGGCTTTATCTACCCCATCACTTATACCTCTTGAGTCTATGATCCCACCTACATTCTGAAGAATCAAAGCACTAATCATGTCTACATCAATTTATGAGATATGAATCAGGCATATCCCAAGAGAAACTACCCAATTCCATTCATTGATCATATTATTCATTAATGTATGTGCATGAGGTATTATTATTTATGGAACAATTCTCAAGCTACAACCAAATTCATATTTAACTAGAATACCAATACAATTAGGGTATTCTTGCATATAAAGTGTGTTTGGCGCAACCCAACTTGGCCTGTATTTTGGCTAAAGACTCCACATTTTGTGGGGTGAAGCGCAAAGTGGACCGCACAGTGGAGCATATTAAATATACTCCATGGTGTCATAGGGGGTTTGAGGCGGGTCGAATCCCCTACTTTTTGTAAAGCGAGCAATTTCGTAAAGGGTTTTTGGCCATAGTTTTTTGCTTTGGGGAGCCCATGGTATTTGGACCATGATTTTTTAATGATGTATCCCTACGATGTAATAATATATAAAGAGTTTAAATGTTATGTTTAGAAAAAGGCATGTAGCATGGGTGAATTGTTGTAATATGTATTTTGTAGCGAATGGAAAGCTCTGTAGTTGAGTGCGCAGAGGCCTGGGAAGAGTCTGCAGCTTAGTGCACAGAAGACCTACAACTTAGTGTGTAGGTCGAGACTGGTTGTATTCAAATATTCATCATAATGAAGAAGTAGTTTTGTGGAAGATATTCTGGTTCTCTTGTATGTTTACTTGGCATATTTGCTTATTATCTATTATTGTGAAGTAGTTATTATAGTTGCATGTTATGTCAGTTTAGTAATGGTTTATGGGTTTATATGGCATGATTATGTGATTAGTTGAATGTGGTGAAGTAATTTACAAGTGTTAAGGGTAATGAAAAATAATAATACCACATCTCCCAATCCCTCAAGGCTGAAAAAACCTAGTTTTTCATCCACCCATAGTCACTTCGGGTGAGACTGCAATATGCTTGCAGGTCATTGCCGAAAGGGCCTGTGATCAAGGGTTTTGTTGGTGCGCAGTATAATCCGAACCTGGTCTAGCCAAAATCAAACCAACAAACTATTTCTTTGCCGATATTGGGATCTGTTTGAGGGATATGTGGATGTGGCACCCGTCAAAGAAGGAAATTCAAGAATTGATAGACCTGAAAGAGTGATAATTTTCAGATCAAGAAAACATAAATCCTCGTCTAACATCCAAAGTGTGTTTACGGAAGTATATTTTTACAGATCAATATGAGATTTTCTTTGCTTCTTTTCCTGTTGAGTTGTATGAGCGGATATCAGAGTGGAGAAACTATAGTGTGGACTCCTGAACTGATACAATGACTCAAGAGCACTACCAATAGGATTTCAATGGTTGTCCATTTGGAGGATTCATTCCTGAGTTTGCAATAGACTCGATTATGTCCTACAGCGAAGGAGAACGACGATTCTTTAAAGGACCGCGAGGTAAGTATTTAAAATCCCTAAAACTTTGGATTAAGATGCTTCTGTGTGAAAAGGGAGTTTTACAGACGCAATTATATTGATAGTTTACTTATGTTTGGAAGAAGAGAAAGTAATCCTTAGCAAGGTATTAGTGCAACACGAAGTGGAAAAATATATAGAGTAGGTACCAGAAATAGATCTTATGGACAAGATCCAAAGACCTTTGTAGAGACTGATTATATTCCTTTTTTGAGTGAATCTGAAAGTGAAAGAGAAGAAATCCACCCTGATAAATCCCAAGTAACTTCGTAGTATTCTGCCTTCCAGCCTGAGAGTTTGTAGAAGCCAGAATCCAGTAATAGCCAGGTTGTATGTGGTTTCCCTGCCCCCCCCACCCCCCCCCACCCCCCCCCCCCCCCCCCCCCCCCCCCCCCCCCCCCCCCCCGCCCAAGAATAGGTATGGTTGATGATATTAAGCTACATGTTTTCAAAGGAACTGTATTGGAGGATCCATAATAGTTTTGGTTTTTATGCGAAGCTGTATGGATAGCGAAGCAGATCAATTACGAGAATAAAAAGAAGGAGCAACTCGTTACGACACTATATGATAGAGAATTGACATGGTATATGAAGTATTCAACTAATCATAACATAATGTTTATAGATATTAAAACAACATTGGTAGGAGAGTTTAAGAAGTTGAAGTCTCAGTCGCAATGCATCACTAAGTTGAAAGAAATCAAACAAAAACCTACTGAGTCTATTTGGGAGTTAGATTAGAGATTTAATTTGTTATTGGATAAGGTAAGCTTCAAAATTTCCCCACAACAACATCAATAATGGTTTATAGTTGTGTTGCTACCACATATCACATCTCTATTAATGCAATAGAAGATAGGAAGTCAAGCCGAAGCTCTAAAGATTGTGATGAAGTTGGAAGCTTCGTATATAGGAGATACTGATGCAGGTATGCAACACATTTAGAGTCAGTTGGTGAAATTGACCCTACAGATACAAGATATAAAGAAAATCAAGGAAGTTAGAGAATAATTTTGGTGTATGAATTGAAGATCAGAAGGTCATTCTAAGGAACAGTGTCCTATCTACAGGGATTACATGGATGGTGGATAACCTAATCTCTTAAATGCTGGATCTAGTCTGTGGTGCTAAGTATGTAATATTATAGGCCAACATCACTCAGAAGAATTCTACTTGTTACAGAAATATGTGCAGACTCCAAATAATCTATATTTCAAGTTCTATAAATCAGTAGGACATGATGAGAATAATTTTTGGGCTTATGACCTAATGATGGAGCGCAATATTGACATTTATAGAATGCAAGCAGAAGAGCATGGACATGAGGAAACTAGACAGCGTGATGGTTGAGGAGGCTACCAAGGAATAGATCGAGGTGGTGGAGTTGCTTGAGGATGTGGACAAATCATTTGTTATAATTGTGGCCATCCAAGTCATTTTGCAAGAGATTTCAAGAACCCCAGAACGACATGTAATTATTGTAAATCCTTTGAACATGTAATTGAATAATGTCTTTTACTTATGGAAAAGATGCAAGAAAAATGAACCAATAGCCAATGTAGAATATTCAAATGATGATTGATGAGAGGAGGGTTGACGAACCTTGAGTTAATATTATCAAGAAGTGGAGATGCGACCGGTAATGATAAGGAAGATGAAAATAAGGAATCTAAAGGTGTATGGGTTAGAAAGATTGTTGATAATGCTCCTATTTTTTATATTCAGAAAGGAAAAGAAGCATTTATGGAAGAAAAGAAAATTTTATGGATGTTGGAGCTTCGACCTCCAATGCACAGTCTGATTAGGAAAATATTTGCAATGTGTCATCAAATTTTATCTAGGATCAAGCTCCGACACAGGATTGACTTCCAACGCAAGACCAAGATGCAAAAAATCAAGTAAGTACTTTAAGGTCTTTTCTATAGACTTGTATGAAATTTTTAAGGGATCAAAAGGTTATATAAGGGATGCAGGAGTTGAGATATTCATATGCATGAAAAGAAACACTATGAAGTGAGATACGTGCAGTCCATAATTTACATCGACAAAAGAGAAATAGAAGAGAGATGAGGCTTAATGCACAAATAGGAGAATATGAGATGGATCAAGTTATTCTAGATCTAGGATCTTATGTGAATGGATTGACGAAGAAAACATGGGAATTTATGGGTATGTTGAAGCTATAGTGGTCACCTATTTAATTAAGGATAGAAAATTGGAAAAATATATTTCCTATGGGAAGACTACCAAGTGTCACAATGGATATTGAAGGAATGTGCACTAATGTTGATTTTGAAGTGATAGAAATCATTGATGACAGTAATCCTTATCCTACATTGTTTGGACTTGACTGGGAATTTGACAATATGGCCATAATTAATCTGAAGAAGAGACATATGATATTTGAAGGAAACAATATGAGGGTAATTGCTCCCTTGGATCCATCAGAAGGAGTAAGATACACAGAACCAGACAGAGAAGAATAATGTGTAGAATAAATAGACAACTTTTATCAAATGACAACAAAGGGGAAATATTCGGTTAACCCTACTGCAGAAGGAAAGTTGATTTTGGAGCATGATAGTTCTTGTACCTCAGATTCAAAAGAAGAGTTCGAAAATTGGCAGAATATGTTGCATGAAGTATCCACAAGGCGTTATTTAAGAATTACCGAATAAGTTTGTTTTATGATGTCTGAGGTATGTGACCTACATTATTATGATGGCATAGGAGATGTGAATACTTTTCTTAATTATTATGAAGAACAAGTTCCAGAAAATCAAAGGTTGTTAGCCTTGGATATAGCCCTGAAAGCTACTGTTGAGCCCCAAATATGTTCTTCTCTTTCACCACATTCTACTTCATTTTCTTTGTCCCTCATCAATTACAGGCTTAAATTATCAATAAGATTAATTAAAATTGCTTTAAGAATCTATATAATGACTAACTTGTTATATTTTCATGATTTTGTTGGTGTAGTAATTTTTGGCTAAGACTCGGCTATAGAATACAGGCATTCCGTAGCCAGTCGTCTGTTCTGCAGCTATCCTCATGTTTATGTAGGTTCCAGGTGTCACTGCAAAGAAAAAGGCATATGGGTGAAATCCACAACACTTCCCCATCATCTCTTGCTCCCCACGAATTTTGAGTTAAAGTCTCCAAGCGGTTATGCACGTAGAAGAGAAGTAGTTTCCTATCAAAACACGGACTCTACAGATGTCCGCAGTAAAGCACAAGACAGTTAATAAGAGTTTTAATTTGATTAGAAGTGGGAAAGACATTTATCCCTGTTTTTCTCAAATATTAGTTATGTAATTTCATTATAAGTATGACTCGGGAGACTGAGAAATTGTTGTTTAGATTTTGTTTTGTTGCTAGATCTTTGAAGACCGTAAATACTCTGTTTTGAAGAAATTCTCCTTTAATGAAAGAAACATCATTTTATTTCACGATCTGAGTCAATCTTGAGTATATTTTCGTGCTACTCTAGTGGTAGAGGGCCCCTGCTACCTGAGGAGATTTGTTCATATAATTTAGATAAGTAACTTAGTCTCATTTTATTCCTAGCTCAATTGACTTTCTGAACTTTGCGTTTTATATTCACTTGTATTTGATGCTACAGTTTAGTCTCGTTCTTACGTACTCTTCCAAAATATCACTAATGTCGAATGAGGTGTAACTATAGTATTTTAGGAGTTAGTTTTACGTTCTTATGCTCAATTACATCAGTTGTTACAGCTAGTCGTGATCTTATAAACTCTTCCAAAATATCACTAATTTCGGACGAGACATAGCTGTGGTGTTTTAGAGCTTTGTTGTGTTTTGTTGAATTTTATGCTTTCATGCTCATTTACATAACATGTTGCAGCCAGTCCTATTCTACAAAATATTCCAAAATACCACTAATTCCGAATAAGACAGAGCTGAGACATTTTAGTGATTAGTTTCATCTTTAGTCTAGTTGTAGTTCTTCGGAGGTAGATGTCACTTTAGTTTAATTCTGTCACTATATTTCAAGTTTGATAATGGAACTCTAGTATAACTCTGTCCACTGTACTTTAAGTTATATTGGTGACATTCTAGTTCAGTTCTATTTCACTGTATTTCAAATTTAGGCTAAAAGCATTTTAGTTTAGTTGTGGTCACTGTGTTTCAAGTTTGATCAATTGCACTCTAGTTCAGTGTTATCCATTGTTCTTTAAGTAGTATTAACTGTCAACATTAGATTTCACAGCCTTCATTATTTACAAACTAATCTTGTTTTGACTTTCTATTAATACATCATCATCTGTGTTAGCGCTCGAATCTGCCACAGGCTGAAGAAGGCAAAACTCGAGGCAACATCAAACCAAGCTCAGCCTCGTAGCTAGCCCTACGAGGACAGGAGAGGGCTCTCTCCGGGTCTATCTCGGCAAAAGGTTTTCAAGGGGCTAAGATGACCTAAAATGGGAACTGATTTTAGGCTAGTAAACAGATATGAATGAGGTTTTTAATAAATGATGGGGTTTCTGGGCTGCATGGGGCAAAGACAGCAAGAGCAAAGATTAAATGAAAAACGCATATTATCTCCTGAGGCAAGATAAGCATGAATTTTAACAATCAAAGTTGGAATAATATGGGGTGAAAGACTATTTAAAGAGCTGAAAAGGGCATTAATCAATGAGTCCTTTACAGACAGAAGAAGATACACAAATACTGAACGCTCCTCCAGGGCAGAGCAGTAAACTGGATTCTGGCCTTCTACTTAAAATCATTCATATAGAAATGATTATGAAATGAAACAGTAAACATAACAAGGAACGTATGAGACAAAGAAGAAACATATGTCAAATGTCATACCACAGGAATCTCAGGAACCAGAGCTGTATCTTTTCATTAAAATCTCTGTCAAAACTGTACAATAAAAGTTCTGTTTTTCTCCTACACCATCTTTTAGAATTCTCCCCTTACAAATGATCTTTGATACAATATATAAGCCTAGAGGTGGGATAACAAATCGATCCAAATAAGGAACTGATTTATCATCATTAAACAAACAAAACTAAAAGCCAATCTGCTTTTCTGAAAACAAAACAACGTTCCCCCTAAACCTGTTGATGACCAACAAAGAAGCACACCTATAGCGTGGATCTCATAACTGAAGACCAACATAGGTAATCGAATACTTGAATGCCACTTTGCACATTCTGGAAATTAGAACTGCCCCCCAAATTTCTGGAAATGCGTTGGCCATTCGAATTAGGAAATCTGAAGTCATAAATAGGAAATTGAATCCTATTTTTCTGCTATGGTAGATAATCTTGATTTATTTTTAGCCTTTGACTTTATTATTGATTCAGGACTTTGAAGGTACCGGATGTAGAAATTCATGATTGGTGAAGAGCAACACGAAAAAGGAGCAAGGCATTCCATATCAAAATAGCAAATTCAAACAGATTCTGGATCATCCCTTGCAGGATAGTAAACTTTCTAATCTTCTCGCATATTGATTCTCAAAATTTTACGCGATCTATGAGTTTGTTGTTTCTTTGATTTCTCGTGATCTTCTGAGAGTTTACACGAATAGATGGAAAGGATGCACCTCGATAATGCAGATGCTGAGGAAATTTCGGTCCAAAGCCCACCAGATACGAAAGCCTCCTCAATGGATTGTTGCCCAGTATATAGTCCACCTGTCTTTTTGCAAAGCTTCTAATATCAGAAAGTGAAACTGGAACACTGCCACACTGTATTGAAGAATTCCTTGCGTCTACAAGTCTGTCTGAGTATACTAGCAGTGCTTGTGAAGCTACAGTCACGTACTGTAAGTTGTTATTGTCTCTTACAAATAAAAACCCACCTGGAGTGTTTCGAATCTGCACAGTGCTACTTTTGGGCAATATGGCGCACACAAAAGAATCTGCATCTGTTTTAAATTTCTGCAAGAACTTCTCTCCAGATAAAAATTCCTGGGCTAAGAGTATTTGGGCACTTGCAAATTTGTTATTCCAACCAAATTTATTGACTGCGGAACTCTATCCTCCAACACAAATTGCAAATAAGATCGATTCCATTTGCCTTATAAAGCCAAGCAGCCACTACAGTCTGCATTTATCCCTAGAATTCGAACTTTGTGCATGTTTGGAAACTTTGCAACAACCAGCACAAGCATAGCAATTGTTTTCAAACTGGGCACTCCGCTTGCCATCTGCTTGTCACAGCAGTCCATCCATCTGGCCGCATTCTGTCACGCCATACTCCTGCATTGATCATGGACTCAATGGTGAATGTCTGTCCAGCTTTCATGATACCCACAGCTTTATTTCGACCATAGTGAGGGATATTTGATGCACAACGGAAGAGCTCGCCAATACCATGCCCACAATAGGATTTCACCACAGAAACCTCTGACATTGAAGCGTGTCGACTGATAACCTCTCCCACCTCACGAAATCTTACTCCCGGTTTCATTATAGCTATCGCTTTCTCCAAACACTCATATGTACACCGAACCAGTTGTTGAGAAGCATCATCAACTTTTTTGCAAGCTATTTGAGTCGATTTGGTATGAATCCGGGCGTAAGACAAAAATTTCTGGGCTCTGTTGCTATATGGGTAGCGCCCCCGCCCAATGGGTAGCGCACCTCAAGTGGGTAGCACCCGTGTTATTTAACACTGGCCGTGGCATTCAAGTGGGTAGCGCGCACCATGTGGGTAGCGCGCACCATGTGTGGGTAGCGCGCACTACAAACTCTGTCCACAACTATGAAAACACGGCTTCGGCCTTCCAAAACTCAATTTTGACTTCTGCCTTGCGGATTTCTTGCAAATGATTTTGTTTGCCATGTTTATATATGAAGAAAATATCTCACCAAATCAGATTTGATTTCAAATTTGTTTGATAACCCACTTTCATAATGTTTGGCATTTTGACATTTGGTCATTTAATACAATGTTGCTCTTTGACTTTCTCTTGCTTTTTCTGAGTCTTGGACTGGTAATACTTTGTTGACTTTTGCAGGGATCCGACATCTGGCTTAGCGAAGGATAACCAAGGCTGCTTCTGAAATATTTCAAGGCAGGAGACTCTAAAATATAGATTTATTACAAACATTAAAATTTGAAAATTTCCTTTTCAAAACAAAGTTTTGAAAAAGAAATATCCTCGAACATGATGAAAATCTTGAAATGAGCTTATTGGAAATCTTCCTCTGGCCTGCAGGTATTATGAAGCACCTTGAGAACAATAACTTGCACCTAGCCCTAAATACCAAATTAAATCCTTGCTGACCTAGACATCAAACAGGAATGTACATAACGAGAAATGAACTTTGATAATTTGACTCTGACAGCAGACTGGCAAGACGGAGTCTAACAATCTGGACAGGAATTAGTGATATTAGTTTAAGGCCTTGATTGTTCTGCAGTCTTTTGCAATTTCACAAATAAGCCTTTTCTCAAAACTATTATAGAAAATCTCTAATGAGGTTTAGTGGTGACAAGTTAAGCTGCAGAATGAATTGATCTTAGCATGACAAGTTAATTCAAAGTAGAAATCTTATTGAGTTACAAATAGTCTTTTTCCAATTGTGTTCCAATAAACTTCTAGCCATGGATGAGATTCTTTGTAATATTGTAAGATGATTGTGTACTTAGGAAAGCCTCATTTGTACTAAAATTGTCCTTTTCTCAAACTATTCCAACAGATTCCTAATGAATGAATTGGATGAGTTCATGCTATGAGTTATTGAGTTCATGATTGTGATTTATTTCCTTACTAGGAGTCATTATCAAGCTTTGCATTTTCTGTTCTTTAGTACCATGCACAGTCTAGAATAGGTTTTGCTCTATTTTTAGTGTGTTTCCAACAACTGTCCTTCATCAACATTTAGTGCTTTCCTTTTTAACATAAAACCATAAAACCAAAAACATCAGAAAAACACTAAACACAACGTAGTGAGAAACAGATACCTAGGCACATATAGTGCACCACACTTCAGCAGTTTACTGACCCTGGTTGATAATTTATGACCTCAATTTAGGAACACTAAGTTGAGCACAACATTTTGGCGCCATTTCCAGGGAAGTGTAGCTAGGTAGCCTTGTTTCTTACCACCCAAAAACAATGATATGCGTAGAGAAAGAGACTCAAGGGGTAGATTCATAAAAAGCAGAAGCTTGATTCCTAGAACATCACTTGTTTCACCAAAACCTAGAGCCAGCACACCTCCAACTCAAACCCACATTCCATCCTTTACTGATCCTAGACTTCCAGAGAATTTAAGATCAGATATTCCATTAGAAAGACCTTCTACTTTACCCACTGAACCTGTCTTAGAAGAAGATTCAGGAACCCCTGCTAGGGACATAAACTTTTCAACTTCTACAGAAGAATCAACTATGGCAGAAGAAGGGGGAGGAGGAGTTTTTAATGGAGAACACACATTATTTGGAGGGGGTAGAGGTAGAGGTAGAGGAGAAGGAGGTAGAGATGCAGAAGGAGGCAGAGAAAGAGGAAGAAGAGAAATGGGAAGCTCTTTTGGGTTTCCTATAGTAGATGAAGAAACCAATACAACTATGAAAAACATTTCACCCTCTGTCCTTCCAAACTTTTATGGACTTAAAACTGAAGATCCTGAAACCTTCCTATTTGAATTTGAAGTCTTATGTAGAACCTATGACTACTTACAAGATGCTCAAAAACTTAAACTATTTCCTTCAACATTGAAAGGAGCAGCATTGAAGTGGTTTATGAGTTTGATCAACAGTTCTATTAGGACATGGGAAGACATGAAACAAGAATTTCTAGAGAGGTATTTAGATTACTTTATGCCATCCATTCATAATGAGGAAGTGTTTAAAATGCTACAAAAAGAAGATGAAAATTTGGAAGATTTATTGGAGAGATTTCACTACAACATCAAAAGAGCAAAAATGGAAAACTTAGACCAAGACACTTTGAAAGCTCTCTTGTTGAAAACAATTAGGGATGAATGGTTAGATATCCTTAATATGATGGGAAAAGGGGATATATCTCAGCTCACATTACCTGAAATAGCTGAATTATGTATCAACCTTTCAAGAGGGAAATCTAAAACTGTGAAAGGACCAAGAGACCCTGCTCTTGCAAGGGAAAGTAAGTATGCTTCTGGGATAGTAAGTAGGGAAGAAATAGGACATATTCTTGATGAACTCAAATCTGATATCTTGGGGAGTCTTAGTGAACAAATAGACACCCTTAAGTTACAAAACAAGAAAAATCTGAATCTAATGCCTTAGCAATCTTTTGTCCCAAATGTAAAAAGAAACATGCCTTGAGAGAGTGCCCTTTGGATGCCAAAGTTGTGGAGGCTTGTGTAATTTGTTTAGAAAAACATGAGACCAAGATTTGTACTTCACTTCCTAGTCTTAAAGCTATCTTTCAAGAATATACTCCTAAAAGTTCCACAGAATCTCTCAATTTTTTCTCCAGGAGGCCTTGGCAAGGACCTAAAACACAAGGATTTCATGATCAGTTTTATAATCAACCCCCACTAAATTGGAATACTTGGCAGAAACCTTGGCCCCAATTTCAAAATCAATTACAAACTTGGGCGTAAGGAGCACAAAATCCCTATGGAAGATACTCTCAGTATTATCAATATCCACCATCCTATCCACCATATCCACATTTCCCTCCTCAACAAAATTTTCAACAAAATTCTCAAAATCCACAACATCAAAATCAACCACTTCCATTACCATTTCCTTAGAAAAAAAATCAGTTTCCTGCCCAACCCATACCAAACCCCAACAATAAAAATCCTCAGAACACATACATGATAGAAGGCCAACATTTTCCAACTTATTTGATCACTCCTTTAGACCTTAGTGATGTTCAACTTAGGTCTGGAAGAATACTTGAAAAGAGGAAACCTTCTGTAATCATACAAGAGAAAGACAATTATGAGGAAGATTCTCTACGGGTAAATAAAAGTCTTGAAGAGAACACAACTTTCCAAGACCCAAACATTGAAAAATCAAAACAAAAAGAACCAATAATTTAAACTCCTATATTAGAGCAGCCATCAACATCCACTTCTACACCTCCCTTTCCAGAAAGATTACAAATTGATAGGGGTGTAGAAAAACAAATTATGGTGCCTAATTATGATTTCCTAGATGAGCTGAGAAATGTTTGTATTAATATCCCATTATTGCAAGCCATCAAGGAAATTTCAATCTTAACAAAGACAATAAAGGAGTTGAGCATGAAGAAAACAAGCAAAAGAATAAGAGAGACAAAGAAAATTCAACTGGCAGGAAAAATAGCAGATATCATGATGGGTAAGATTGTTATTCCAAAGTATCTAGACCTAGGAAATCCAGTCGTCAAAATTCACATCAATGGAATTGAAATCCAAAACACACTCATTGATTTAGGAGCAGCAATCAATATTATGAGTAGACAAATCATGGATAAACTGAAACTTCCTAATCTTCTTTTTACACCCACATTATTACAATTAGCAGATAGATCTGTGATCAAACCTGATGGGGTAATAGAAGACATTCCAGTGTCCCTAGATTCTTGGGAGTATCATGTGGATTTTATGATCCTAACTCCTAAGAATAATCTAGGAGGACACCCTATTATATTAGGAAGACCTTGGTTAGCTACAGCTGATGCTTTCATTAGTTGTAGATCCAGTGATATGTACATCTCTGATGGTAGTTAAACCAAGAAATTTACCTTGTATCCTCCAGCAAGAACAATTACAGAATTAGATGATACTCAATGGATAGAGGATGAAGAAGACTTACAACCTCTCTTCACAATTTCAGAAATTAGTGAAGATAGCCAGATTCTGAATACCTTGGAAAACTTTGAATCCTCTTCGGAATATAAACATGAGCAATTTCAAGAAGAATCCAACATTGAGTTTTTGTCATCAAGACAGATGTCTCTCTATTCCATGGATAAATTTGGCAGCTCTACAATTGAGATATTTCTAGGAAAAACTTTAAACATTAACAAGAACCTAGAGAAATCTCAACAAGAAGAGCTAGTCAAGATATTACAGAGACATTCTTCTGCATATGCATGGGAGTACACTGATATGAAATGGATAAGCCCCAAGACTTGCACTCATCACATCTATATAGAGGAAAATTGTAAACCAATCAGACAACCTCAAAGAAGGATGAATCCAAATCTTAGGGAGATTGTTAAAGAAGAATTGTAGAAATTATTAAATGTCAACTTTATCTATCCCATTTCAGATAGTCAGTGGGTTTCTCCTTTGGTAATTGTGCCAAAGAAAAATGGTAAATGGAGGGTATGTATTGACTACCGGGAATTAAACAAATCTACTCTTAAAGATCATTTTCCCCTACCTTTCATAGATCATGTGTTAGATACATTAGCTGGCAAAAAGTACTTCTCATTTTTAGATGGGTTTAGTGGTTATAACCAAATTCAAGTAGCACTTGAAGATCAAGACAAAACCACATTTACCTGTCCTTGGGGTACCTATGCTTACCGAGTATTTCCATTTGGACTATGCAATGCACCCGCAACATTTCAAAGGGCAGTACTAGGAATATTTTCAGATCTAATACATGATTGTGTAGAGGTATATATGGATTATTTCACAGTTTATGGAAACACATTTGAAGAAGCCTTAGCAAACTTGGAAAAAGTCTTAAAGAGATGTAAAAAAGCAAATCTTTCACTAAGTCATGAGAAGTGTTTTATGATGTTTACTGAAGGAATTTTTTTGGGACATCACATTTCAGGGGATGGGATTAGAGTTGATGAGTCAAAAGTTGAAGTCATCTCTAACTTATCTATTCCAAGTTGTCAAAAAGATGTTAGGAGTTTTCTAGGATTTACAGGATATTATCGAAGGTTTATAGAAAACTTCACCAAGATAACATCTCCACTTTTCAAATTACTTACCAAGGACTGTGAATTCAAGTGGAATCCTGATTGCCAGTTAGCCTTTGAGACCCTGAAAACAAAAATCTCTAAAGCACCTATTTTAAGGGGACCTAACTGGAAGTTACCTTTTCATATTTCAACAGATGCCTCAGATACAGCTCTAGGAGCAGTATTGGGACAAAAATACCTGATTTCTTATGCCATGTACTATACCAGTAAAAATTTGACTCCTTCAGAGTTAAACTATACTGTAACTGAAAAATATTTTTTAGCTGTTGTTCATGCCATAAACAAATTCAGACACTATATAATAGGCTATTAAACTTTTGTTCACACAGATCACTCTGCAATTAGATATTTAATGAACAAATCAATTACTAATGGTAGAGTCATAAGATGGTTATTTCTTTTACAAGAATTCAACATTACCATTCTAGATAGGCCTGGAAAACAAAACACAGTAGCCGATTTCCTATCTAGACTCCAAAACATCCAAGACAATACCCCAGTTGAAGATCAATTTCCTGATGAATATCTTTTTGCAATTTCTACTCAAACTCCTTGGTTTGTTGACATTGCTAATTATTTAGTTTCAGGGAAATTTCCTTCAATAATGAATGCAAGAGACAAAATAAAGATCATTTATGATAGTGAAAAATATTCATGGGTTGCTAATGAGTTATACAAGACAGGTCCAGATTTTATCATTAGGAGATGTGTTCGGGAAGATGAGATGCCTGAGATTCTCAAGGCATGTCATGATGAACCTTGTGGCAGACACTTTGCTGATAAAAGGACAGCCTGTAAGATCTTTTATTTAGGATATTATTGGCCATCCCTTTTTAAATATGCTAAAGAGAATTTCAAAAGGTGTGACAGTTGCCAAAGGGTAGGGAAACCTTCTCCTTCAGGTGAGATGACATTACAGCCTCAGGTACATATTGAACCTTTTGAAAAATGGGCTTTGGATTTTGTAGGACCTATTAGTCCTCCATCAAGACAAAAGAAATATATATTAGTTTGCACTGATTATGTTACTAAATGAGTAGAGGCCAAACCATTACTTTCTGCTACTGAAGCATCTGTAGTTAATTTTCTTTTTGAGGATATTTTTACTCATTTTGGTGTCCCAAGGGAAATTGTTACAGATCAAGGAGCTCAATTTACATCAAAGCTAGTGGAAAAATGATGGAGAGGTACAAAATCAGACACAAAAAATCTACTCCCTATCATCCACAAGCAAATGGTCAAGTGGAATCTACTAATAAGGTCATTGAAGGGATCCTAACGAAGACTGTTCATTTGCATAGAAGAGATTAGGCAGATAGGCTTCCTGAAGCCTTGTGGGCCTATAGAACTACATGGAGAAGCACAACAGGCCATACTCCTTATGAAATTTTTTATGGAAAGCAAGTTTTGTTTCCCATAGAGTTCTAGATTCAAACTTTCAAAATGGCAGTTCAGCTAGGACTTGATCTAACAGAGGCACAAAAGCACAGATTGGAGCAGATTAATGAATTGGATGAGATCAGACAAGATGCAGTTCAGAAAACAAGTATAATCCAACAACAAAGGACTAGATGGCATGACAAATACATCAAGGAAAAGAGATTCAAAGAAGGTGACTGGGCTCTCTTGTTTGATTCAAAGTTCAAGGATTTTCAAGGTAAATTCCAAACACATTGGCTTGGGCCATATGAAATTATAAGAATTTTTTATAATGGAGCGATAAAAATCAGGACAATAGATGAAGAGAAGGTCACTTTGCTTGTAAATGGTCATAGAATGAAGCTGTTTCACAAGCCACTTTCAAGAGAAGAATTTGTCAAGAGATTCCAGGAAAACAGTGATATGAAGTTAATGAAGAAGAATTTTTCTTCTTCATCAACTTAATTGAATTTTCTGAAGTCAGATATTTGAAAAATAATAATAATAATAATAATAAAGTATAAACATGAAAACTAATCTTTGATTAGCATGTTTATACAGAAAAGATAGAGTGAAAATCAGAATCTTTCTGACACTTTAGCTTTTCAAAGTTTTTTTTTTTCTCTACAAGCAGCTATCATAAAATCATAAGTGATTCACATCCCACTTATGATCCATTTCACTCCATTCATCCATACTCCATTTCATTTCATCCATACTTCATTCATTTCATTCCATGGTCCACCTCATTTCCATCTCAGAGCTTTAAGATTGATTTTTTTCTGCAATTGAATAATACAGATCAGAAGCTGCAGGTCACTTTTTCACTCCACTTCATAGTTGTGATTCATTTCATTCCATTACTCACTCCACTCATACTCCATCACACCATATTCCATGATCCATTTTTAACTCATTTCATACAATATTCTATCATTCCATTCATGCTTCAAACCATTCCATTTCATGTTTCAAGACTTCTACAGGTACATTCTGCAATCAGTCAAACATTCTGCAACTAGGAAGACATTCTGCAGCCAGAGACCTTGAAGGCACTATCCAGTAATCATTTGACTTAGCAACAAATTGATCCTGCATATTCAAGACAACAAGAAAAATCAAAGGATTTATGAGGAACTAAAGATCAATGATTGAGGACAAGGCATATCAAAACCATAAAGAGAATCAAAGGAAAGGCAAAGGTATGAAATTATTATGGTGACAAATCATGAAAATGTTAGCATAGTTAAGTCATATATGATTCAAAAAGGTTATTTTAATTAGTCGTGTTGATCATGCCTATCAACCATATCATAAAAACTTTGAAAAAACCTTCCATCTTACCATATTCGATCATCATTTAAAACTTAACGGTTAAAGTACTGAAGTGATTTAATCAGTCAGGTCATTAGGCCAAAGTATTTAATGATGATTTTTGAATTTCTCACAAAATGTCTCCGTGGTCTTTTCTTCTGTGTTAGCTTTCAACTCATATGAACCACCTCACCGCATTATACTCATTTCAAAACCACTCCATATCATTCATTTCCGCAGCCAATACTTAGCCATTCCGGTCTGTAAAATAGAGGAAACATATTTGGGGCAGAAACATCTCTTTAATAGCCATTTTCACTGTGAGCAGAGGAGCAGTAAACTGAAGGTTGGAAGAAAAGCTATGGGTCTCATAGTGAGGACTGAACCGGTTGGAACCAAGTACTTGGAGGGATATCCACAAATCAGAGAAATGTTACAGCAAGCAGGGTGGTTGCAATTCTTGGAAAAATTTAGTGGTTTTCACAAAGATGTGACTAAAACATTCACACGGTCCTTCAATAGAGCCGAGGTTGAAATAGGAGAGATTAAATTCACTATTACAGAGGCTTTCATTACAGAGGAAACATAATTACCTAGACAAGGAGAAAGGTGGTTCAAAAATAGGGAATTCCATAACGAAGCATGGAGGCAAATGCTTAAGACTCCAAGTATGGATGTTTCCATTTTTAAAAAGGGTATTCCTAGCTCGGCATTAAAGAATAAGTGGAGGAACATGTTACTCATTTTGCAAAAATTTATCACCTGTGAAGGTAGATTTGGTACTCTCTATGTCTACCATATTCGGTTAATGATGCATTTCTTAGATGAGGAAATTAATTTTCCCTTTTTCCTACTTCATAGTCTGAAAAGAATGGCCTCAAACATTCAAAAAAGGGTTCAACTTCTAGAAACAACTTTGTATCACCATGGTTTAGTCAAAATCTTAATTGAACATCATTTGAGGAAAATGGGAGATAATTGGGAAAAATTTCTAGTAAGGAACCATTTTGAGGAACCCAAAGAATCTCCACCTGAAAGTAAACCTACAAGAAGAAGCAGGAGAAGGGAAATTTCCAAAGCTATTGAAGTTGAAACTGGTAAATCAATTTGAGAGGACAGTGAAGAGATGATTTCTGAAAAATTGGCTCAAATAAAGAAGCAGCTTCAGAAGGAGAGAATAATAATAAAATATGCCAAAGACAGAGGAGAAGGGCCATCTCAACCAAGACGGAGCCACAGACTTAAGGTATACTAAAGAAAATAGAGGTTAGACAAATAGGGATCATAAAAATTGAGAATGAAGAAACTCCAGAAATTGACCCAGCACAACAACAAATTTACAATTATATTGAGTCATTAGAGAGGAGAGCTTCAGAAAGTAGAGACAGATCTCCTAGCCCACCAAAATCTGAAATTGATGTGCTAAGAAGAGATAAGTATGAGTTATAAGTACTCAATAGGCATATCAAGAATGAGAATGACATTTTGAAGGAGCAGGTGAAACTAAAAAGTGATATGAATTCAACTATGTCTCTACAAATGCATAAATTGTACAAGTCCAGTGACAATTTGAAGAAGAAAAATAAAAAGCTAATCAGAGCACTTACAAATTTAAGATTCAAGTTAGTCATAAGGAAGCCCAGAAGACCATTGACTGTCAAACAAAGCAAAAGAAGAGGGTTGGATGTCCTAGCAGAGGTCTCATAGTACATGGAGTAGTTGCATGAGGACATGCAAAAACTTTGCAGTGGGGGTATGTTGAGCCCCAAAGATGTTCTTCTCTTTCACCACATTCTACTTCATTTTCTTTGTCCCTCATCAATTACAGGCTTAAATTATCAATAAGATTAATTAAAATTGCTTTAAGAATTTATATAATGACTAACTTGTTATATTTTCATGATTTTGTTGGTGTAGTAATTTTTGGCTAAGACTCGGCTACAGAATACAGGCATTCTGTAGC